>PVKA01003766.1:0-106219 GCA_004027165.1 Ctenomys sociabilis | reverse complement strand
GAAGGGAGAGATCTCTGTTTATTGCGGAAGCACAGCAGCTTATATAGTATAGCTAAGCCAATCATCAGCAGTCACATATAAACATACAGCCAATCCCGCTCTGTTGCCAGGCAGCCCCCTTATTCCATCTGGATCAACAGACAGGGCCACCCCTACTTCCTGTTATTCCGAACATGTCAAGGCGGAGCCCACAGAAAGCACCAAGCCATTACCCAGGAACCTTGAGCTGCTGCCAAGCCATTATCCAAGGACCTTGAGCTGCTGCCTGCGGCGCTCCCAACAGTACCCCCCTACGTGGGTGCTTTCCATTCCCCTCTGACCTGTGGCTCTAGAACATTCCTCCTGCTCGAGTGGAGGCCTATCTAATCCCATGTTATTATCCAGGCAGCGGCATCTGATCTCCATGGAGTGTAACTCTCAGGAGCCCTTCATACAGGGGCCGCTCCTCCCTATGAAGCTGTGTGATTCTGGTGTTCCTGAGGATGCGCTTCCCTCCCCACTCCCCATAACTGCACTGAGGGTGCTCTGGACACAGGCCTGCTGTTTTCCCTTGCACTTTGCCTGTGTTTTTCCACTTTGCCCTGAAATGTTGCCTGTGTGTCAGTAGGTGGCCAGGTTTCTGTCCCAACCCAGACTCCTCTTCTGGGCTCTCCTGCATCATGGACACAGCACCTGGCCAAGGTGAGGGACACCTCTCAGCATACACAGCCGCAGCACCCCAGACTTGAGGGGTGTACACTGCCTACCACAGAACAAACCAAGTGTCTTGGTGCTGTTTCATGAGTGGCCCATTCATCTCTTTGGCTGCTTAATCCTGAAAGTCAGCTTAAGTTTCAAATTTTTTCTTTATTTTCCAAAGAGTAATTTATCTTTATTATAAAGAAATTAATGACTGTAGGAAATTAAATATAATAAATTAAGTGAAATTCCTCCTAGTTCCCAAAATGTCATTACTAACACTGAAGAAAATAATTTTAGGCATCTTTCTATGAATATGTGACAGGATATAAATATATTTTTAATGGGAAATTAAGATTCTAAATTTTATGAAACAAGAAAAGAAGTCATAGTAAGACTAGAGGAATTGCTGAGTTTCAAAAACTATTTTAACTTTAGGGCTCACTGTTTTCCCAGACATTCTTCTAAGGGTAAGGAAAGAGATGATATGAAATACTTGGAGAGGCTTACGTGTGGCATTTTGATTTTGCACAGGATGGACTGAGAGCCAACTCCCTTCCTACCCCATCTGCATGTCTGTGTTTTGTCATCCTGACAGGAGCTCCGGGGCCAAAGCATCAGGAAGTAGAAGGCTTAGCTGGCCCAGACTGCCTGTGAGGTTAAAGAGAGGAAAGGAGTCTTTTGTGTGCAGGAGCAGCCTGAAGGCAAGGCAGGAAGTGCAGGACAGGGGCCTGGAGGGTTCTTACAGCACTATCAGGCCAGTGGGGGCCAGCAGCTTCTCCCAGGCCAGTGGTGTAAACCCCTCAGTGGTGACACCCTGTCAGCTCAGTTGCGGCTTTGGGTCCTGGCAACACCACAGTGGGGCCTAGCTTTTTGGGGTCAGGAGCCCAGAGACAGCTGAGACCATGGTCACCTCCACAGTGCAGCTTTTATTTTTTAACAGTATCTTACTCTAATGTTCATGAAGTTCCGCCCTTTTCTGCCTGTCTACCAGCATTGCCCTCCCCTTCATCCTTGCATCCTGTCCTCTTGCTGCGTAGATGCTGCTTTTGTGCCCCACTACCATGGACCGCACATGGTGCACGGGGGCTGGCCTTGGGCTGAGGAGGTGTTCTGCCCAAGCGCAGGGCTCAGCGGGACGAAGGCGCATAGTGCTTGTACCGTGCGCCAGTACAGTGACGTTACCAGCTTTCACAGTTGTGGGTTCCACCCTGCCTAGCAGTGACCTAGCCCGGGCCCCTTGCCTGCTCCTCTGCAGAGGAGCTGCCAGTGATGTGTGTCATGTGGAGGTTATCCTCGGTGACCCCAGCCTATGTGGACTCAGAACTTGGGGTGTGGAGTGCAGGAGAGAAGCACGTCCTGGAAAGGCTCAGGGTTGGGAGTCCAGGTGAGCCTGCCCATCTGAGGCTTCTCACCGCCCTGCTTCACTTTCCCATTCTGTCTTCCTGGGTCCCCATCCTCACCACTTCCTGCCCCTCCTGCCTTGGGCTCCTTGGGGCTCACCTTCTCTGACACTCAGAGTCTGTGTCTATTCCCACCCTTACAAGTCCCTCGCAGCCTGCTGAGGGCTGTCCTGTCTTTCCTGCCTTCTGCACTGCTCCCAGGTCCCTTTGTCCTTGTGGTGCACTCTTGTTAAGTGTCTGAGGAGACACCCGTGCAGTAGCCTGGGAGCTGTGGCTCCTGCCCACGGTAAGCGGCTTGACATTCTCCCGACAGGCAGGAGCTCATACTCTTCCTAGCATATTTCATTTCAACCTAAAAACTGTATATCCTGTGGGGGAAGCTCTAGAATATTACTCAGTATTAAGAGTGCTCCTTTTATCAAGCTTTAAATTAAGTTTCAGCTACAGGGTGTAGAAATGCTAATTTTTAATAACCTAAGCTTTATATAGTAATAATTAAATATATGTTCAAACTTAATATTGTTAAATGTATCAATATGTTTTTCCTAAAACTTACGTTTTTCTTTGTATCAGTGAATTGTAGTATGGCTAATTTATTGTTAATTTTCTTCAAACAAATCTTAGGAATCAGTAATTACAAAAAAGTCTTTAAAATTAAACTCTTGCTGTTTGTTAATTTACATTTATTCACTGAACAGAAGTATAAGGAATAGTTTCATGGATAATTAGCAGATTTATGCAAATTTGACCTCATAATAATGACCTTAAGAGAAAAGTTAATTATTACTATTTGTTTTAGAAGTAATTCCACCTTAATCAGTTCGGCTGCTTTACCTAGTGACAGACGCAGTAGGGGGTTAGAGCCTTCTTTAGAGCAAGTCACCAAATTATTTATGCCCAGTAACCCAGGTGCTAGCTAGACTTTAGTCTGATTGATTCATCCACATTGACAAAGGGTTTCAGGGTAAATCCTGAGGGGATTTGATTGACCTTGTCAGATACATTTCCTGTTATAAAGGTCTTGCTTTATCTTGGTCTTAACTGTCCAGCGGAAGAGTATAAAAATGAGGTATAAAAAGTAAAGTCATATTAATATGCTGAGCTGTAAAAGGCTCAAGTCAACAACTTCTGACATTGCAAGTTCTACGGACAACCCACTACTATTATGGACTACTGGACTATATTGGAATATTTTGCTGAATTCACATACCCACAATATTTACATGACAATGGAATACCCATCTCTGACAAAACTAAACAAAAAAGGGGATACAAATGTAGGAACACTTTGTATCTGTATATACAAAATAGGATAGCTATAAAGCTACTTTCTCTTAATTCAATGAGAAGAAAGATTTGTACTAATAGTGTTTAGACAGGCTATCATGTCTGCATCTTGTACTGTGAATAACCACTATGAAGACAACAATGCAATGTATTAATTATTGAAACTCTTCTACTAATTGGTTTTGAAACTCTCATTGCTATTCTTTTCTCAATAAAATTAATAAAAAATAGTACAAATAAATACTTTAAAAATTACCCCTGCCTCAGTTGTTTTTATATCAGAGACTAGAACATACTGTGGCTGTAAACCCACCCTCATCTTGAGTTTATCCATGTGCACACATTCACATGCACATGCATATAGCCAGTATTTGCTTTTATTATTTCTTGTTCTTGACTTGAAGAAAAAAAGGTTCTGCTCATTGAAGACCTCCACAACTACTTAAAATCCAGATTGTCTTTTTACTGAAACAGAGTAGGCTGGGAACAGGAAGTAAGAAAGGCACACCTCACTCCCTCCTGAAGAGCCATCTTCCTTCCCTGCAGGTATCTTTCCTCTTTAGCCACAGCATCTTTCTAAAACAAAATGTAATTACTGTGAAACTGCCTCTTTTACTCCTTGCATGGCTAGAAATGCTCGCCTGTGTCAGGATTTTCAGACCGAGCAGCCTGCATGCTGGTCTGCCATGCTCGTCCGCTCCCCGAGCAGTACAGCGTCACCACACTCTTGATTCAGGCAGTGCTGCAAAACCCACATGGTCTTTATAAATCAATTCTGTTGATCAGTTAAGTACTATGCCATGACTAGGCTTTTGCCTGCTACTTTGCTTTTCCTTGTGTTAATAATTGCACATTTTCTTACAGCTGCTTTATTTGCTGCCTGCTAACACACTCCTAGACTACCCTAAAAGCTATTCTGCTGTCTTTGCTTCTGTGGATCCCGCATAACGCTCATTAAATCCCAAGTGCTCATGTTGGCGTCACATTTAAAGCAGTTAGGTTCAGAATAAAACTATGAAGTTGTCTTTTTATCTCTGTTTTCTGACACTCAGAGTGCTGGAGTCCGCTACAGTAATAGCACTAGTTAATATTCTACAATGGAATCTGGTATTATTTCTCTTTCTGCAAAGAAAAAAATGTTCTTGCCCTCTCCCCAGCAGTGATGATTTTTATTCTCTGTTCATTTATAATTACTTTTTTTTCCCACTTTTTTCTTTGTGATATTGATGGTTGAGCTCCTGGTCTTTACATGGAGTTACATTTCCAGCCTTTTTTATATTTTATGAGTTGCCCAAGGAGAATTTCAACCCCTGCTGCCAGACTGCTGGGATGACATGCATGCTGCTGTCTTGCCTGGGTATATCTTCATATAAATTTTAATCTGTAATCTAGATTACCTAATCAATACCCTGTATAAAATAGGGGAAATCAAGAAGGGGTGAAAAGGAAGTTGGTAACTTTATAAATGTTTGTCCAACAAAAGAAGGTCAGAAAAACACAGTTCTGCCTACAAGAGATGCAAGGTTTCAGCTGGTAATGCATCCCTAGATTATTCTAAAAGCTGTTTTGCTGTCATGGGTTCTGCACTACCCATTCTCCTTTTGCTTGCTTTTTCAAATGATCGGGATCTTCACATCTGAATTGTTCTCTATTTGAATCTACATTCTTGTGTCTCTGGAGCCTATAATTTTTTTTTTTTTTTTTTTTTTTTTTTTTTTTTTTTTTTTTTTTTTTTTTTTTTTTTTTTTGGTACAGTGGATTGAATTGGGACCTTGTGCTTTCCAGGCAGGTGCTTATGCCACTGAGCTACCCTGAATATGCCTGATGTCATCCACAGTGGTCTTCTCTGGCCTGGTTGTGCTAATCTTCTGTTAAATTCTGCAGTTTGATGTGGCCTTGCTAGCATATGCTGTGGGAGCTTCAGATGCATCTTCTTTGCCTTCCCTGGGCAACAGAAAGCTATGCTGGGTCCTTGTAGTCCCTGCGGCCAGCACAAGGACCTTGTTCTGCTGATTGGTGGAACTTCAAAAATTAAAGGGAAGTTTATATTTTCAATTCTGCTGGATGATGTCTGTTTTGGAATAAGATCTCAAAACTGTCAAAACACCCTGGCCACCACCAAATTTGGTTCAGAAAACTAAATCAAGACATCATCTCCACTTGCATCCCTTAGCCATACCTGTGTATTATGGTTCTGAGTGAAATTAGCCCATGTGGGGCTGTGTCCCGGCCTTGCGGGAGAGTGTCTCAGCACTGTATGGTGGTGTCTCCCAGCGCTGGCCCAAGCCTTCCATGTACTGTCCACTGGCACTAGGACCAGCTGTCTCTGGGAGACGGGGCTCAGGAGACCAGGGGTTCTATGGGGTCTGCTTCTACCTGCCTCTTTGGTTATTAAATGGTGAGGGACCACCAAGCTCTCAGTTGGTAGGATCCGGTTGTGCAGTAGCAGAGGGGCTGAGGGTATCACTACTGTTCTGAGATACAAAGCCCCCAGATGCTGTCAGCAGGCCACGAGACTGGTGGTGAGTCCAGGCTTGGCCTCTCTATCTGTGGCAGTGGGGGGCTCGTTAAATAGTTACATTCAGATTATTGGGGATGAGGAAATTTATGTTGTTCAACTTGCTGGTATCGAGCAGTGAGCCTAATATAGGGCACTGTATGATTTTCAAAACCACAGTATAAATGTACAGTAGCTCTCACCTACCAGCAGGAGTAGCTCTCATAAGATAAATTGGCCCTGAGAACACAGCTGTGTTGTATATCCATATGACTTATGCTCCTAGCACACATAGCTTATCAGAAGATTTCTCTATGTGACCAAAGAAAAAAGTCCTAACCGCTTGTGACACCAGCAGCTCCCAGACGTGGAATGCTCTGACTTCAGATACAGCCTTCAAAAGTAGGGTATCTTGAAGCAGTGTATGTACTCCTTTGTGCTGTCTGGAAGGACCAAGACTTCATTCAGTTGCTGATTTATATACATTTAGAGACCATGCTTAATGGAGGGGCTAGATAGTTAGGGGCTCAGAAGAAGGAGGATGAGAACATTGGTGGGAAAATGCACATCCAGGCTCCCTGAGAACAAACCGACCTTGGGGGAAGAAGTCTCACTGCACGACTGCTCCCTGGAAGGAAACCTGCTTGGCGAAGGGGTGGAGTGACCCCTGGGTCGGCTTCTGTCTGTCCACCCTGTACTTGCTTGAATGGGGTCATGGAGATGTGGCTAGCTCAGGAGGATTTTTCTCAAGATAAGTGTCACAAAGCCGGGTGTGGTGGTGCATGCCTGTAATCCCAGCACTCAGGAGGCTGAGGCAGGAGGATTGTTGTGAGTTCGAGACCAGCCTGAGCTACAAAGTGAGCCTACGGCCAGCCTGAACTGCATAGTGAGACCCTGTCTCAAAAAGACAAAAAAAAAAAAAAAAAAAAAAGGTAAGTGTCACAGCATCTGAGCCCCTCCCTTAGCAGAGGGAACCCGGAATTGGCTCCAGAATTCTAGATGTCTGGGTGGCTCCATCTTGTGGGAAGCTCCCGCCGTACCCAGCATGCTCCCAGAACTGGCCAGTGTTCCGTCTGCCAGATTCAAAGCCCAGGTGGTAACTTTTCTGGTCTTGAAGGCTGGGTGAGTTTTAGATCTTGTTTTTGATCACATTGGTGAATAGTTCAGAGCAGGACATTCAGAGGTGGTAGGTGTTGTTCAGGCAGCGTTGGAGAGACCAAAGTTGTGCTCTGTGCCGCTTTCTTGGTAGTTCATAGGGTGAGGTGGACAGTTATGAGGTAGGTACATCAGCCTCCCGCCCTGGGACCTTTACGGAGATGGTGGTCTCTCATTTTTATTCCTTGTCCGCACTCTGGGACACCTGTGCTTTGCTAAAGCATCTAGTGCACCAGGCTGTGAGGTTAGAGGCCGAGAAGGATCCCAGAGCTCTCCACCCTGGAGGCAGGGTGTTTCGAAGTGATTGGGTGCAGGGGCGCAGTAGGTGAATGTGCTTTTTGGGGGTGGGCCTTCTCGAGAGATGCAGTTTGGGGTGTGGCTGGGAGGGCATAGCCTCTCCCCGCTGCTGCTCACTTCTTTCTGACCCCTGTTCTGCATAAGGGCAGCAGCGCTCTTGCCAGCTCCTCTTTCAACACAGTTTCCACTGACCAGGGACTGTTACTGAGAGCTGAGTAACCCTCTCTTTCATTTTGTGGGTGTGAGGTATTGGGTCTTGATCACGAGGAAAGGGACCACGATAAGCTACCTCCTGCCCACCCAGGTACAGTTGACATATGAGTAGCAGAGCCATTTTTTGTGATGACTTAGATAATTAGGCGATCAAGGGTGCCTGGTCCAGATTTTGATGAAGTGGTGTCAGGGGCATACTGCTGTCCCTGCTAGGCAGCGCTGCAGGCAACAGTGTCGTTCTTCTGGTTCCGACCACTGGGTCGGAACCAGCAGAGGAGGAGCCCATGCAGCTTCACTCTTTCTTCTAAGGGACTCTGTTCTGATGATGTCCTTCATCACATGTAATGAGCAGGTGCGCCACAGTGTGGCCCGGAAAGCTAGGTGCGACGAGCAGGTTGGTGCTCATGGGCTCTCGGGTCCCTGAAGCACACAGTCTCTGTTGTCTGTACTTAGGTTTCAGAGGTTTTTGATGGCAGCAATAACACGAGTAGTTTTTTCTTGCTGTAAGGCGGCTATGGGGAAAAGCCGGTGACTGTCCATTAATATCTGGTGCATTTAACATCTTTTCCCAGTTGATACAAAGGCAGCTCATAAATTGTGACTATTTCTTATATGCTGTGTTGTGGGGCTTTCTTCATACGATTGTGCCATCTCTGCCATTTGAGAAGAGATACAGTAATGATAAGATTTATTTGTGGATCGTTTATCTAGAGATGATGACTGTGTCACAGAAAGTATAACAGAGGCAGGAGAGAAAGCCATCACTGGATATTATCAAAACCTGAGGCAAGACAGTGTGCTGACACCCTCACATGGTATGATGTTTTATTACTGAAGGGCTTGGGCTTTCCACCTCTGCACCAAAAGCTTTGGGGTGGGCAGACCCTCCTGCCTTTGTGTCCTTTAGACAGAAGCCTGTATCCACTGGAGAGCTAGGCAGACCAGGTTCTTAGGAACTGTCCAGTTACAATAGAGGAACAGTATCTGCATTTTTGCCTAGCACTGTAGGAGAGTGGGAACAAGCCAGCAGCTAAGATGCTGGCCTTCCGTCTTTTATGTAAGGAACTTAGCGTGTTAAGCCTAACAGAGGAAGGCCAACCTGGGGAGGGTGTGGGTGTCCTCTGCATCCAGCCCCACCACACACGTGCATGTGTGCATGTGCTCCTTGGAGACCTGCTGGCGTTTTTGCATAAACCTACTTCAAATGAGATTTAATACTTTGTCCTTTTCATTAAAAAATTGAAAAATTACCCTTAAAACCTCTATCTAGTTTACCAGTGAATTTGAATTTAACATGAATAATTGCTGACTTTCTTCGGAATACTTACTAAAATAACCAGGTTGATTGACATGGTACAATAAGCATTTGATTTGTTTTTTATGACTTTGACAAATTAGATTTTAGGATCACTAAAACTTAAACCTACCAATTTGTTGCTTGTAAACCTAATATGTTTGTTCTGAGACTTACTGTCTTATTGTTTTTCTATACAATAAAATATTGATATAGATATACATTTATAATTTAAAATATTAAACTCTATATGCTTCACTTCGTAATTAATACAGTATGTTGGCAAAAAATGTTCTCACTCAAGTACCTCGCGCCTCTGTGTCTTCTAGCTGATGGCTTACTCAAAGTTGCTGGTACAGTTAGTAAGCCACTGTGGTCTGTGTATTAGATGACCGCATGACTGAGTAGTGGTATCAAGGCTTACAAGAATCCTGTGTGTATTTGTTAGCTATGCATGCTTTCATTACTATTCTAAGAAAATGGGTGCAGTTGTTGCGTTACACTTATACTTTTTTTTTGGTGGAACCAGGGATTGAACTCAGGCCCTTGCACTTATCAGGGAATTATACGTCTTTTGAAAGTGTACCTTTCCCATCCCATTGCCCATCCCCGTGTAACACTTGGTTTTTATGCACTAGAACACAAGGATTGCATGAGATAAGCATGCAGATGAACACATGGTGTTAAAGCAGCTCCCTTGAGTAGCGCCATCTGTTCTCTTCCCTTAAGGGTAGCTTTTATTCTAACATTTTAATGGTATTCACTTCATGTTTTTGTGTTCTATATTTGGCTTCTTTAGGTACTTTGCATTACTAGCAGCATAAACTGTGTATCCTGTCGTACCTGCCCTTTCCATACTGTTTTAAGATTGATTGCAAGTCTTTACATCTTGATGACCATGCAGTATTCCAGGGTAGCTATCACTACACCATGTTGTGTTTCTGTCCTGTTGTTAAGTGTACTTTTGGGTTAGTCCTTACTACATGTGGAAAGTGGGATGCCTCGCACATGGAGACACGGCACCTGTGCTGTGGGTTGGGCCTCAAGACAGGAGGTTAAACAGGTGCACTTCCATGCCTCCCTAAGAGTGGACCCCAAGGACTGATACTCTAAATACGTATCAGTCACCTTGGCAAAGCCAGGAAGAGCCACTGACCCAACAACCCCTGTTGGAAAACCCCTGCCCTGTATTCATGTCTGCTTCCTACATAACTCACTTCCCCATTTGATCCCAATTTAATCAAGTTTACCTGATTATTATGCTTGTAATCTTTTTTTTTTCATATGTTTATTGAGATACAAATAGCAATGAGACATTTTCAAATCAAATTAGTAGGACAACTTCAATAATATGCTTGTAATCTTACTGCTTGAACAGTCTTACCCCACCTCTTGCCCACGTGGGAGTTCTCATGTTTTGCACCTTGGACCCTCCTCATGTCATAGCTTTTGTCCTATAAAATCCCTAGAAAAGGCAGGATCCTTGGCAACCCATTCGGTTCCCCTCTGTATCTCTTTCGCACAGAAGCTTTCTTTCCTACAGTAAGTGTATTCTGCTCTTAACCTCCATTGTTCCTAAAATCCGTTCTTCTATTTTAGAGAACACGAACTTGTCCAGATATCTTTCAGGTTGGGAGTTTCTTTCCTGTGTCACTTCTGTCTTGCCTGCTTCTAGAACATTGCTATGAGGGATGGGGGGCTGTGGCCTCCCCAGAACCCACTGGGCTGCTGGGCAGCATAGAGCTGGACTCTTTATTGGTGACACATGCAAAACAAGTGGACAACAAGAGGACCAAATAGCAGAACCAAAAGAGAAGGTAGAAAGCCCCACATAGCCCTGACAGCCTGAGGAGAGGGACCCGGCTGGGTGTGGCCTGGGCATGGCCATTGGGATGCAGCCACAGTGGCCTTTGCCAGTAGCTGCACAGTGTTCTGGCCGGTTCCACCTAGCACAGGACAGAGCCCAGACAGTTTCATTTGTATTTGACTTGGTTTTCTGTCATGTTCACTGGTATCTGCACAACCCATCCGTGTCAGGGCTGCCTGATGTTTTCCCCATCTCCCCATAGCAGTGTCCCCTACTCCTCCAGGCAGAGGCAGGGCAGGAGCCAGGCCACCTCACACTGGGCTCTGGCAGCTGGCACTGTGACTGTTGTTGCTTGTCATTCCTGTTTGTCTTTTTGGTGTCGTCGTTAGCCTACTCATGCTCCTAGCTCTGCCTCATGGCAGATTCTGGGTTCACTTTATCCTGGGGATTATTTTGCTGCTTTTTTTGCAGGAAGGTATTCTTGGCTAATACTTTTAAGGTATATCCTGCTAGGTTGTTTCTATTTTCCAGAAATCTGTAATTAAAGCTCATTTGCATCCTATTTTCCATTCTCTTCTGGAGGAGAGCATCTTTTCTTGGTTTATGTATGTTCCCTTTTGAATAAGTAAAGCATGCAAGCATACCAAGATTCAAAAATCAGAGAAGTTTGAAACATAAATACAGTGGCTGTTCTAATGAGCTCCTATGCCTGCCACTGTGTCCTGGGCTTGGTGGTGTCTGTCCTCTGGTGTTTCCATTGTGCTTTCGTTTCTGGGAATTTTGCTCCTCTGCTTGCCTCTCGAGCTCTGCCAGTCCATGTTTTTTATTTTTCTGGTTATCTTACTTTTTATTCCTTGTGTTCATGCACTGGTGCCTAATGGAGACAGTTGCTTTAAGCATTTTAATTCATTATTTGATCGTAGCTTTCAGGTGCTGAGTGGTATTGTTTTTCATTTGTATCCTGTATTGTTTAACCCTCGTGCCTCACTTTCCTTACAACATCTTTGTGGCATTTCTTCTTGGAAGGACTTTATTTTCACAACAACTACATGCAAGAGCCCCTGTTGAAGAGAAGCCAGGGCCATGGTCTTGGCGGCTGGGGTCTTCATGCAGGCCCCGCGTGGTGTGTGTGCACATTTGTCCTCTCTTCATGCTGTTTCACCCCATCTGAACATGGAGGCAGCTGTGCACCCCTTAACCATTATCTTTGTAAATGAACTCACAACTAATAGTGGATATTTGTGGGCATCCGGTTCCACTTTGCTTCTATAGTGTCCTAGAACACCCTGGGCTCAAGGCTCCTGTTGCTTTCTGTGGACTCCATTGCCTCCGTCGAAGGCAGGATCAGCTTCTGCATTCAGGTTATGCTCATTTTGGGGGAATTCTCCTTGCTTTTGTTTTTCTTAGAAATTTATTTATTTTTGAGAAATACACTAATATTTTTGAATACCACTGCCAGCCCTGATATTCTTTCTCAGTTCCTTTCTTCTCCCCAGCAGTATGTGCCCTATTTTTAGTAACTTTGATTGCCCTTTGGCTGTGTGGATAAGTTGTTCTGTAATATGCCATTATCCTTCTTCCTGGATGCTTTTGGATTGCTCTGAAGATGAGAAATGGGGATGCCAGTGTGTGCATCGCAGGCTTGATGTGATGGCAATTTTTAGACATTAAAACTGGCCGTACCCTGGCACACACACAAGGACAAAGTGAGATGTGCAGCCCACATGCAGCTCCTCCGTTAGACACTCAGCCTCGCTGACTACACCAGAGACAGCTGACTCAGCTCGGGTTGACTGTAGTCCGTTGCAGGGCCTGCTTGTTCTTGTCCCCACACATGCCTCACTGGCTGACTTGTTTCCGGGGCTTCCTGCTCAGCCAGGAAGAATAACTGACAGCACCCAAAGCTTTTGTATCTCCTGCTTGCAAAGCCTGTGTAACCTAAGCCCAGTGCGGGCTCTAGGCTGATGTGCTAGGAGCAATCCCTGGAATAAAGTTGGTCCCCTTCCAACTCCTTGGAGTAGAATTTTCCATTCAGTTTGGTACTGGCTTCCATAACATAAAAGCTAGGCCTAGGTGCTCTCCCTTTCTGTTTCATCTCTGTTTTATTTAAGTGATTTCACTTTTATGAAGTATATATAGGACGTTTCTCTAGATTGACACTAGTCAGTTTTCTTTTAGTTTATTTTAAGCATTTTCTTATTATAGTCAGATTCTAAGAGGTAACATTAAATTGCTATTTTTGACATTTTGATTTATCAACTAGACAGGTCTCTTCTGATTTTTGTATCCTTCTCAATAAGTAAAACATGCGATTATATAGACATTCAAAAATCAGAAGTTTTAAACATTAAAGGGGTGAATGTTTTAGTGAACCCGTGGACCATCAGCACCTCCTTCACCCCTCCTCCTCTGCCCCTCCTCCTGCTCCTCTTCTCTTTAACCAGTGCTGAGGACTGAACCCAGGGCGTTTGCACAGTGCTGTATCCCAGTGCTTTTTTATCTTTAAGTTTTACATTGTGAGAACAGCTCTCATAGGTTAAGTTGTGCAGGCTGGACTTGAACTCTCCCTTTGGGCTGGGATCACAGCTGTCTTATCTCCTTGGTTCCTTCGCCATCTTGTGGAGTCAGTAGGATTTTTTCATTCTTGTTTCATTTATTTAAGTACCTCAAGGCAAATTTCAGATATTCTATTATTACTATAAACAATTGTATATATATTGCTCAACAGTTAAAGACCTATTAGGATAACAGGAAATAAAATTTCAAATCTTTATTACTATATCGTTGCTAGATCTAATAAGTTAGGAGAAAAGATCGCCTCAATCTTCTCTAGTACCTATTCCATATTTTACTGTGTGACTCCTCAATTACAC
Organism: Ctenomys sociabilis; assembly: GCA_004027165.1. Classification (NCBI taxonomy): domain Eukaryota; kingdom Metazoa; phylum Chordata; class Mammalia; order Rodentia; family Ctenomyidae; genus Ctenomys; species Ctenomys sociabilis. Next base: position 92,715 of record PVKA01003766.1, on the reverse strand, counting down.
TTGTAATTGAATCAGGATGAAAAATAATAGCATTACATTTTTTTCTTCATTTGAATCAAGATCAGAATATCATCATGTTGCTCAATATTTTCAAAGTTAGGTTTCTGCTTTCGTTTTTTTGTGCCATTTTTTTTTTTTTTTCTGAAGGCATAATGATATGTAAGGTTTTCCAGACTCTGGACTTGGTTAACTGTTTCTATTTCTCTAATACTCATATTTGCTATAAATTGATCCTGAGAGTGGTGGAACTGGCTGGAGCTGGAGTCACTGCTGGTGAGAATGTTAAGGTGCTGCATCTTGAGCTGAGAATTCCCAGTTTGGGCATTGACAGTTCACTGAGGGAACACCTAGATTGGTAGCAGGGTGGTTAGTCTGTCATTCCTTGTCTGATTGATTGTTGAAGGGATAGTTATAGTGGTTGGCAGCTTTAGTGGATTTGCTAATGTTTCCTGCTGAATTTTTAAATTAAGTAATAGTGGAGAAGAAAATACACTAGTATTCATAGAGCTTTAGATAAACTTTCAACAAATGGACTACAAATTACCATTGGCCTCTGAGAAAACAATGTCAGTATGAAGTTTTGAAGAGATTATTCCTACTTGTTAAAAATACATCTGAAGTGGCTTGTGTAGCCTTCTACCTAAGATCTGTGCTTCCATGTAACTCGCGGCGTCGGGCTGTGTCTGCGCGGGCAGCACGCGTTCACAGCGCCTCTTCCATCCCCCTCCAGATTACTCAGCGTGCTGTGCTGTGACCTGGACACGCTTCTGCTCCTGGAGACCCAGTACCAAGTGTGCCGAGTGCTGCTGCAGGCTCAGGAGGACAGTGTCTCCGAGAGCCACAGGTGGGTGGGTGGGGCCGGGTGGGACAGAGCAGCAGGCTCTTAGCTAAGACTTCACGTAGGCAGTAGTTTCTGGGTAGCTTGTTTTCTTATTGTCTGAGTTCAGTAGATTTAAGTTGCAAAATACAAAGTAATTAAATCACAGATGTCACAGAAAGATTATGACATTTTGGAACGGGCTTGCAGAGTACCACTTTGGGAGTTTGTGGTTATTTGCTTATTTAAATTTTTATGGTTTAGTTAAGCCCTAGCTTTATTAATGATTCTGTGGAGTTATTTCAGTTTTAAATTCACTTGGTCTATGTGCAGTAACCTATTGGATAAAGCGTGAAGTTTGTGTCCCTTTCGGGGAACTCTTTTCTCCACTCTCGTAGTCCCTGTGGCCCACAGCTAGCGGTTCAGATGACGTGAGAGCTGAGGCTGTGACGCTGCCCTGCCAGACGCCCTCTGACTGCACCGCGCTTCCCGTGCTGCGGTCTGACTGACGTCTGTCCGGTGTGCGGGCGCTGGCTGCCCTTGCGTCCATGTCCGCACTTCACACGCAGCGCCACACAGGCCGAGTCCTGGGAGTGTAGCGCGGGTCGCGTGGTCTGTAGATTGGCTGTGGGGGCTGCAGCTCCGTGAGGAGTGGGCTGCTGATTGGCAACACTGGTACAAGCTTTAAATTGAACACACCAGGTCTAGACTGCCGGAAAACCGGGCAGTGTGTAGTAAGGTCGCTGTGAAAATACTGTGCATATTAATTGCATTTTCTTTAAAGTCCCATAATGTTTATCAAGGAAATATTGTTCTATTAGTACCACTGAGTATGTATCAATTATATCTCCAGCAGTTTATCTGTTCTCTAGCTAAGAAAGCTCTACAATTCAAATAGGAAATCTAGCCCTTTTCTGTACTTTAAAAGCACTGTTAAGTAATGTTTTCCAGACTTTTCTGCTTTTCCCCTTACGATGCAGTGACATGACTTCAAAACTCAACTTACATTCAGTGATTTAACAAAATCACCATATTTAATTTTTCAGAGATTTCATAATTGACGGCTTATCAGTGGAGAGAAACCACATTCTTGTAAGAATGAACCTCATCGGGGGGCCGTCAGAGCGGACTTTGCCCCCGAGGATGCTGGAGGAGGTGAGCGCAGTAAGGGCAGGGACCGCCAACCTGGTGACCAGGTGTTTCCGTTCCCCTGGAGAGCTTTTGCTTGGGCTGCATTTCAGGATAAAATTCAGCGCCCTGACGTGGACAGCGCTGAGGGCAGGGCAGCAGGTGCTGGGGACACAGCCGAGCGTGGTGGGGTGCTGTTCTGTTGCAAACTTGCCATCTTCTTGTGACGTGGGATAGTCTCCTTTGAATAGCTTTCTCGCTTCTGTGTGTTTGGCATTGCTTACGCATACAGGCCCTCTTCCGCCAGTGCGTACTTAGTACTGGTTTCTCGTAGCGGTGTTGAGTGTGTGTTGTGTAGAGCATTCTTGATTTGATTGTTTGTTATTCTGGGAGAAATGAGATAGAAATGATTGAGGAAACAGGTTTAGAGGAAGAAAATACAGTTGTATTATATATATTGTTGATTATATTTTATCTTTCATAAAAAGTAGTTAAGCCATCACTGTATTCTGATAACATGTTACCTTGTGCCTATTACTTTTTTTTTTTTTAGTTATTTTGGTGTAGCGAGATATAGTATCAAATAACATTTGGTTAGTTGGGCAACTACTGTAGAACTTATAAAGAAAAATCCAATTTAAATGAATGATAGTTCAAGAAATGCTAAAACTCAGCATTATTGTTGACCACTTCCTAAACTTACCTTCTTGCTTCTTTTTTAGGGTGATAATCCATACCCTTGGCCAATGTTTTCATCATATCCTTTGCCACACTGCTATCTCTCAAAAACTGCAAGCGGTTCTGATGCAAAACAGGGTAAGACATCACCAAACCTCATCTTATTCTTAATTCTTTCGCTGTATTTCAAAACAATAATATATTACACTAAATTTCAGTTTTTATTCAGCATTATACACAGATTCACTTATGCTTATTTCTTTATAATTTTCTGTTTTCCTACTAATGAGGCTAAAGAATTCCAGTTCTTTTGTTTCTAAGGTGATGAACCTTTCCAGTAGCAACAACTATTTGGTTTTAAAAAGAAGTGCTTTTGGCTGGGCGTGGTGGTGCATGCCTGTAATCCCTGTAATCCCAGCACTAGGGTGGCTGAGGCAGGAGGATTGTTTTGAGTTTGAGACCAGCCTGAGCTACAAAGTGAGCTTAAGGCCAGCCTGAACTACATAGTGAAATCCTGTCTCAAAAAAGACAAAAAAAAAAAAAAGAAGTTCTTTTGTTTTGTTGAGTTCTAGGGACATAAAGCAGCAGACTGGTATTTCTAACTACTGCTGTGTGCTACATGTGAATTCTGCATACTTGAGACTTGGATGGTAAAGGGTGGTCGGGGCACGGATGGCCGACAGGTGCAGGAGTGTTGTGTGTCTGCCGCCAGGAGCCATGCAGCTGGCCAGGTCCTCTCGGTAACAGACCTGGCTGCCAAGTGGCCAGAAGGCCAGAGGGATCAGGGGGGTACAGAGAGCCATGGGACTGGAAGGCTTGTGGAGCTGCCCACCTGCGCAGTGAGCAGGTGGAGGCTGACTAACCCGTGCGCCAGCGCCTGCCAGCTGTGGCCCGAGAGCAGCACAGCTCATGCCCAGCACCTTTGCGCCAGCCTTGCAGCCGGGAAACTCAGAGGTGTTCAGCCCAGAGCACACTGAGGCAGCATGTGTACATCCTCCTCGTGGGGTGCGAGGTTAGCGTACACCAACACGCATGCCTTTGGGCCTCACTGTGCTCATACTGCAGGATAGTAGGGCTCCTCTCCCATCCCCTCTGCCAGTGCATTTCGCTCCTCCTGCGCCCACTGCTGCTTCAGTGCTGGGCATTGGTGCATTGCTGGGCACGGAGAGAACCTGGTATAGGGGAGTTGGTTCACCCCTCTGTTTCCCTTGCTTCTGTCTCGTTGCTGAGACAAAGTGTCCAGCACCCAGTGTTAAAGGAGGAAAGGGTTATTTAGCTCACAGTTTGTAGATTTCAGTCCATATCAGCTGGCTTCAAGGCAGGTGGCACATGGCAGAGGGTAGCAGTTCATAGCAGCAGAAGATGATAGAAGCATAGGAGAGCGGACAAGCTCCTGCCCATGCCTCACAGGGTGTGCAGGCTGCCTGCCCTAGGGCGCGGGTAGGCGGCACTCATACCCTCCCCCGGCGGTGGGCATGAATCGGTCACAAACTATTCAGCCACTTTCCAAAAGGCCTGAACGGCATGAGGCTGGGGGTCGTCTGGACATGGCTGTAGTACTTGCTCACTGCCCCAGTCTTTCCTGATATTTCTCTGCAATGTCATCTTTGTCTTCTTTGAGTTTCACTTGGAGATAAATATCTCTTTAATAGTTTGCATTTTATCATGTGATTGTCGTCTTCGATCATTTGTTTCTTCAAAATACTTTGGTAAATTGAATAATGTGGACAATTTTTTAAAGCGATTTAAATACACATTTCCCTAAGAAGTAAATAAAACACATTAATTTCTTGTAAGCCGTGCTACAGCCTGGGGAACTGCAGTGTGGAATCTGCACATACCTCTGTGCCCTGTGGCCCCTGTGCGCCTGTGTCCTGCTGCCCGTGTCCCTGGGGAGCCCCCTGCAGGGCCTTCCCATCCACAGAGTCCCTGGGTCATCCTTTCTTACATCAGTCTTCAGCTTGATTTCTGGCTGCCGCACAGCTCTGTGTCCCTTGCAGGCCTCTAACCCTGCATTTCCTCTCCCAGCCCCACACAAGCATGCGACCTTCATGGCTCTTTAAGCCGACTTCCACAGGGCACTAATTTTTGGGTTGTTTGTGACACTACTTGCCCAGATCTCCTGCATGAGGGACATCTGTGTTATTATTTCTAGTCTGCTGGATTTACTAGGTTTTTACCATGACAACTGCTTGCTCAGCTGGCCTCTGTATGCGGTCTCCACCTGGAGCAGTGCTCTCTGGTTGAGCTGAGTACTGTACAGCTCTGCTAGGCGTGTTGCTGAGCCTAACACCTGGCAAGACTGTGAGCGCCTCCTGCCGCTCCTTCTGAATGTGGTTCTTTGCTGTTCTCACTCATTTCAGAAACTGCACTTTGTGCTTCCAGTTCTGCTGGCGATAAAGGTGAAGGTAATTTTGGTCTTTTCCTCAGACCCTATAAATCTTCCAAGAAAGCATCTTGTGTCTATCTGTCTAAAGTAAAAGCACGTTTGTTTACTGTCTTCTCCTCTCCCCATTGCAGTACCCCACTGTGTTCAGCAGAGAGGGACAGGCTGTTGAAACTTGGTTTGAGGATATTGACCCTCTGACTGAAGTCCTTCAATGGCATCCTTGCTATTCACAAGGTCCAAGACCTTCATGACATCCTTCCTGGGGCACACCTTCTGTTAGGAAATGTAGTACAATTGCAAGCCACCCACAGTTCTTATTTTCCCACCATACTACATAGGAACTCTGTGTGTTCCTGTGCACTCGTTAGTGTTTGGGCAGGACATAGCTCCCACTTCAGTTGCAGCACTGGCTACACCCTGCTGCAGTGGTGCCAGCCCTCGGGGGTGCTTGGTGAAGAGGAGGGAGTGCTGTAGGCATCTGTGGACACCTTGGTTATTTTTCTCTTTGCTGAGACAAAACACCCAACACCCAGAATTAAGGAAGGAAAGGTTTATTTAACTCACAGGGAGGTTTCAGTCCATATGTGGCAGGCTCCAAGGCAGAGTGGCTCATGGCAGAGGGCAGCAGTTCGTGGCAGTGAGAAAACAGCAGAGGGAGGAGCAGCTGAGAGAGGCTTTGTTCCTTCCTTATGTTGTATGCAGGCTCCCATGAGGCCAGTCACACTGGTCAGAACCTCTAGAAGCCCGCCCTGACTGCATGAGTTCTAGACACAACCGTAACAATGACTATTCTTATTCTGTTGTTGCAGGGACTGTTTCATCCATAGTAGGCTCTTCGCATGCCCAAAGGCCACAGGCGAGGTCAGGAGCACTCTAGCTTTCCCTTAGATTTAGGGTTATAGTAATGGTACCTTTCTGAAATCAAAGACTCACCACGTTTTTAACAGGTACAAGCCCAAACTGAAAGTGGTTATACCATAATTAATAAGCTTAATTTTGCATTTTCAAAAATGCTATGCTTACACTAGTAATTCTTTAAGTTTAAAAAGATAATTTAAAAGGAAGACTCATATTTTCCATTTCTGCTTTTTAATTCAGGAGTATTGATTCACTGATTCAAACAGGTGCTATTTTAAGGTGTCATTTGCACTGCAGAATTCTGGGATATTGCTCAACTGTTGTAGGAAAGAGATCACTTCTGTAGTGTGCCCGTGCTGACATCTCATCTGTTTCTGAGTTTCTGGATTTATCCTGCTTGCCCCAGTGAGCATCTCTTCATCTGCTAATTGTCTCTTGTGAGCTTGGCACCTGTGTCCGCCGTGAGGCGATTCATCTTCAGCTGTCAGTGTGAGTCTAGAGGCATCTCCTGGGGTCAGGTGCTTTTCCTCATGAACACTTTCACATGGCCTTGTCCAAACTAAGTGGCCTTTTAAAAGCTACTAGTTATGATTTTGCATGTACATGTACCTGCAGAAGTGTATGCTACTGTCTGCATATGTACATTTGCATACAAACGCATGCAACAGCATCTCACATGAAAACTTTATTTGGTAGATGTGATTTCTACTTGGAATATAATTTCTCTGTTACCTGAAAGCTTAGAGAGGTAGACTGAAGTTCTTAGTGTAGCCTGGTGGTACCTGAGTTCACTGATTTTTGCTGTTTAACTCTAGTCGCAAACCAAATTGGATGAGAACTGAATCAAATTTGGCGGTTAAGTTCAGTGTTGACCTTATAGGGAAATTTGATTTGGTTCTCGCCCAATTTGCTTTGCAGCAGAATTATCACTGTGATTTGTGCTGCCTCTTGGTCAGCCTTGCTCCTACTGGATAAAACACCTGATGCCCAGACTTAAAAGAAGAGTTGTTTATTTGGCATGTGGTGTTATAGAATTCATCCCAGAGCCAGCTGGCTGCAGGGCAGTGACATCATGGTGGGGAAAGGGCGGGTAGGATATGGGAGCTGCTTAGTTTAGTGTGACTTGGGAAGCAGTGTCTGGAATAGTGCCGGAAAAGCAGGGGCCGCGACCTCTCCGACTCACCCGGAAGTGCACTTTGCCAGTCCCCACGGTGGTTCGCATACAAATCATGCTGACGGTGAAGGCTGACCTGTGGTTGATTTGAAAGCCAAACACAGCTCTTAAACCACATTTCAATCTTCAAATCCAATGAGGTGGTAGTCTCACCTGATATGGTACTCTGTAAGCACAGTCGTACCAGAGCCACAGCACCCTAGCATTACGTAGGATTCAAGTTCTAGTCTCCTCTGGGACTCAAGGCAAATTCTCACCTGGGAACTCCTGTAAAGTTGAAAAGACAAGATGCACATCCCTGACAGATAGTGGTACAAGGTACGCTTTTCCAAATCCAAGGTGAAGAAAGAGGTCAGAGGAAACTAAAGAATGTGACCCAGTGCAGGCTGAGACCCAGCAGGGCAATGAAGCTCCACACCCACTGAGCCACCTCAGAGTTCACTGTACTACTTCAAAGGGTGGCTCCTAAGCTGGCCAGGGGACCGTTAAGCTTGCCTGTCACACTGCTTTTGCAGGTGGCCAAAAAGTGAGGAGAGAGAGAGAGAGAAGGGAAGTGCTGTGTGGTGCTTAAGAAGCAAGGCTCAGGGCTGGCCAGATAGCTCAGCAGACTAAAGCACCTGCTAGGCAGGTGTACAAACTAGGCTTTGATTCCCGGCATGCTGTGCTGGCCCCGCCCTCAGTGCTGGGCACACTGAGATGATGAGACTGAGTGTAGTGGTGCACATCTGTAATCTCAGCACTTGGGAGGCTGCAAGCAAGAGGGTTGTTACGACTCTGATCTGTGCAGCAAGATCCTGTAGACCCTGTACTAAATATATCAATCAAAGATGTGATCTGCCAGAGATCAACTTACAGTACCATTCCCTGTTGCAAATAAGATGCTGTAAGACCGTGATCTTGTTTGTTTTTGGTTTCAGAGCTAGAACTTGGTCTCTCAGGAGTTACTGTTATAACTCCCTGGCCAGTCTGCCCTACTGTTCTGTTATGGGGACGTGGGGTATGGCCTCTTTCTTACAGGAGGAGAATGAATCTTGAATTTCCTCACTGAAGATTAAGGTGGACAAAAGAATCAAAGAGCAGATGCAGTTGTTGAAAAGCATTAGACCTATCTCAAAAAGATGTGGAATTTGTCCTCTTTTTCTGTGTCTGGCATCCTGCACACATTGTATTAAAAGTGACTTCTGCCATATTTATTGGGACAAGTACGCTAAGCACTCCAAATTTTCTTTACTCCTGTACGCCCTACTCTTCGTCAGGAAGCCATTTTGATGTGCACATACTCTGTGGAGGCTGGTATCTTTTCAGAGGAGGCTGGCTTTTTCTGTTACTGTTGCGTTTTATTTCTGGTACCATTTACGAGGCAGGGGTGTGGTCAGGTCACAGACCTGACTCACTTGGCCACTGGTAGCCAGGCCAGGTGGCAATGCTTGGCTTGCTCAGTCTTGTTGCAAGTGTCCAGGGGCTTCTGGGAAGTGGTGCTCGCTGTATGGCCCCCTGGGAGCCTTCCTCAAAGGCCACCTCTTGGCAGCTTTCTAAGAGGAGGAAGGACAGAATGACCCCAATGCAAGTACTTGGGTGAGCAGCTCGTTGCTTCCTGTCTTGTTGTCCTTCGTCTTCATCACATCCTTTTGGTAGGAATTATCCTGCATTTTCTGGATCAACTACAGAAGTCATTTTTCATTTTTATTGGCGCTTTATTGAGATGTAATTAATATAATGCACAACTCATCCATTTAAAGTATATTTTCAGTGGTTTTTAGTATATCTACAGATATGTTCAGCAGTTACCATCGACCAGAAGTGTGGACTGGCGGCACAGAGGGCTGTCTGTGTTGCTGTAAGCCCTGGGAGGCCACCATCGCTGTCATGGGTAGTTTTAGGACACTCATTGCCTCACAAAGACCATCAGGACCTGAGCCATATATCTATTACTCACTGTCTCTGGAGATTTCTCCAGTGTGGCCTCTTACTGGAATGGAGCCATACCTACTGTTTCCATGTGGTCTAAACCACACTCCAACCTTGTTCTCCCTGCCTGGGCCTTCTCTTATTCTTTAATGGCTTTCATTTCTTACAGTGAGCTTATTATGTTCTGTACTGCCCTCCCTGTGACCCTAAATGGCTCCAAAGTTTCTGTGTTGTGGACCAGTGGTCCCTAATTGTGGGGATTCTTGAGGATAGATGGGGATCCCACAGTGGGGTGCCGCTGGGGGAAGTGGGGTCCCTAACACAGCCCTTCAGAGGGTACCTGCGGCCTAGTCACTTCCTCTCTGTCCCTGACTCACCCGGATGTGAGCTGCTTTGCTCTAACACTGCCCTGCAGTGATATTTGCCCTCAGCCCAGGCCTGGACTGGGGGAGCAAGCGGGGACACAGCCTCTGCAGCCGGAGCTAAATGTGCACCTCTCCCTCCTTGGAATGCTTACCTAAGGCGTTTGTCAGAGCACTGGGAACTAAGCAGCAGGGGCTGTGCAGCCCATACACATTTATTGAATGACAGGGTAGATTGTCCTTAAGTTTCTTCTCCTATTGGTTTTTCCATCGTCAAACACCCTCTCCCAGACCTTTGTCACTAAACATTGGAAGTTATTTTCAGGCTAATGTGAAGTAAGTTGAAAATTTTTACTCTTACTTGTAATAACCTCTGATCCAACTCAATTTCTTAAGCACATACAGCTTTACCACTTGAAAGCGTCTTAAGGTAGACTTCTGTATCATCCACAATGTCGATGTTTCTATAAGAGTTATTTTGTCATTTACCAAGTGGTACTTTAGTGTTTTACTGCACATAAAAGGCTTGCATTGTTAGTATTACATCCCATTTCTTTGCAATTGAAAAAATAACCAAAATGTAGTCTTTTGTTCTGCGATTACCTCAAATTTAGTTTTATACCTTCAGTATCTTACTTAACAGCTTCTTCTATCACATTTTTACTTATCTTATAAGAAATTGGTTTTCTGCCTGGCAAAACATTCCCTTTCGAATTGAAAACGTGAGTTCCTTGGTGATAATCATTTCTTTTAATGCAGTGCACCAAATAGTAAGGTTAAATTGTTCAGATATCTTTTAGTTAGATGTGTGAGATGACATTATCACAATATGAGAAAACAGATAGTCGAAGTTTATAATGCGTGCAATACGAGCACGCTCTTCTGCGGGGGGATGGGGAGCCTGCCAGAGCTCCTGGTGGGGAGCCGCCGCAGCACTGTGGTCAGCCCACCACCACTGCTCCACACTGTCTTCTAGTTCTCCTTTTCTTACTACAGCACAGGGAGGGTATCGTACAAATTGAGGCAAATTCCAGCTAAAACGTTTTCAGCTTACACATGTCAGCTCTGAATGAAGTCAGTGCAAAACACGCTGAATCACTAATTCTGTGCATTATGTTCTTGAGTCAATACCATGAATCTCTGCCCCTGTATGATGTCTGTATCATTTGTATAGTTTTTTCATTTCTAAAGGTGACAAAAGTGAAAAAAACCTAGCCATTGAAATGTTATTGTCTTACTGTTAGGGAATAGAAAGGCTTTTTGATAGCTGTTATCACACAGAAAGTCATTTTATTTTTTCATTAACTTCATTGAAAATCAATAATTACATGTCATATTAAAAATTGTGGACAAATACTGAAATGTGAAAGATACAAAATGTAGACAGTGATTTTCAGAGAAATATTTCTGAGATGAATACATTGCATGAGATTAATAATAGATTGCACATTGCAAATAAATTATTTACAAACATATGAATATAGCAATAAAAATTGTCCAAAATAAAAATGAAGAATTTACAGATCAGTCATATAATAGTTCACTCTGTGTCAAAATCAACAAACTTGTATTCATATAATTAGAATTCTCAAAGTAGAAAGAGGTAGGCAATAAATATTTAAAGATTTAAAATTTCTCAATTAAGCTGAACTTATAACACCACATTTCCAAGAAAAATGAACGTTTTGCACGAGAAATTTACCGAGATACACAAAAATGAAATTGTCCAAAACTTATTATGAAGAAAAAATCATTAAAGCATATACATAAAAAAATCAGCTACAGAAGAACAAAATTAAATAACATCTTAAAGAGAAGAAAAATAAAAGACAAAGTGTGTAAGAAACTAATTAAAGGACTGAAAGAAAGGAAAAATACAGATCTGTCCTCTTTGAATTTTATACTTAGCAAACATACCTTTGAAAACTAAAAGTAAAATATTTTCTAGTTATACAAACTTGGAATCTTCTAATACCTTCAAATGTAGCATATAGGAAATAACAAAAAGCATATTTCAGAAGGCAAGAGAAGCTGCAGTATGCTCCTGGATGAAGAATAAAGAGCTCTCAAAATGATAGTTATGCAGGACCATGTCAGATATATTAGATGAACCCATTTAAAAGCAGAAAGTCATTTTAAACACTTGATAATTGCAGACTACTGCCAAGGGAACAAATAAGTAACCGTATCTGTATGGCTTGGTCAGTATGGAGACAAATCTTAAAAGCAGATGAAGTTTCTAGATTAGACAGTGGAGCTTCACATTCTGTGTGTTTGGAGTTAGGAGTGTTCAGGGAGGGAGGGAACAGGGAAGGGGGAGCGTGTCCTATATTCTTAGGATGCCCCCGTATTTTTCTAGCTTCTGGCCACCTCTTCGTCTGCATTGTAAAGTAACCCTGGGGTTGTTTTAAGTTGTTCGCTAAATTAAAAGATGCTGAAAGTCAGCCTCTGAGATCACACATGCCTATTATTTTGCAACTAGAACAGTAGCCCTAATTAAATGAGACATTTTTATTAATCTATACTGAATTTTTAAAATAAAGTCATGTCTTTACTGAGTATAACTCCTTGTTAAGTCATGCTGTATCTTGGCAATGCTGTCTTTTCAGAAATTAAGTCTGTGCCCATGTCCAGCACTGATGAATCTTCGTTTCTTTTAAAGTTGCAAATGGACTGCAACCCACTGCAGTTTTAATGGTGTAGATATTGGAATGCTATTTACAAAATATGTGGAAGTGACCTTCATAGTGGAGGAAAAGGAGAGGAGATGGATTGTAACTGCAGCTGTATTTCAGTAACATAATGAAAGTGGCCCAGTTAAATAAATGAGTAGGCAAGATTGTCTTTTTTGCTAACAAATTGTATAAAAGTTGAGATTACCACCTCTCTTTCAGTCAACCAAAAATAAAATCCAATCCAATAGGTATGATTATAAAAGTTTGCTGAAAATGATAAGGTGCTGTATAGAACATCATGCAACCTGGTGACGGAAGTTGTTCTGGTTTTAAGAACCTTGTGTATGCTGTCTAACAGACAATAAATATATTTGGTAATGAATTTTCCTTTTTATCAAATATCTCTCCAGGCCTTAATGTTTTGTGAAACATTTTCTCATTCTTTTTCTTTATTTCTTCTTCTAACATTGGAATTGAGGTTTATTTTCTGCAAATAAAAAAAAAAACAAAAAAAAAAAACTGACTTGTTTGCCATCAGCCTGCTGTTAAGTGAGGAGATTGGTAGTGGGCCTGAGATGATATAGCTTCAGTCTGTGCAGTAATTTTGAGCTGCAGCTATTGAAATACATAGTTTAAAAATCAGAACAAGTATGTTCTTTTGAGTGGTAAAATTTTCACATGTTTTTACTGTGATACTTGAGATGAAATTTTTATTTATTTTTTTTTTTGTGGAACCAGGGATTTAACTCAGAGCTGTACGCTTGCCAGGGAAGTGCTTATTCTGCTGAGCCATCTCCCTGGCCCCTGAGATGAAAATACTGACATACCAGAAAACTGGATCGTTGCCTAGTTTAGGCACAGTAGGATGATAAAGGAAAAACTAAGTCCTCTTTTTAAAATTTTATTGATTTCTCCTAGAGTGAGTGCTTAGTTCTCAAATATGAGAGGTATGCACTCATGATGCAGTGAATCCAAAATGAGGAGTGCCCTTCATAGAAATTGCCATATTTAATTCAGTTGTCAGCCCGCTGCCCGGGTGATTCTGGGAGGCCGCGCCTAGCCCTTCCCTAGCTGGTGCAGACAGGAACGGAAGAAGTGGAATCACACTGGAGAGTAAGCATTCGGCACGTGAGCCTCAGCACCTGGGTGGCTGGCTGAGCCACGCCTGCGAGCGCCTTGCTGGCAGCTTTGTGACGCTTGGCGTTGACTTGTTCTCCTTTTGGAACACCCGTTAGGACAGTGTGTGTAAGTGGGCACTCACGAGTGCCTCCAGCTGACATCCTGGTGAGAAAGTATTAAGTTTCCCGATGAATAGCATATTTTTCTTCCTTTTTAAAGTTCTTACCATGTATGGATAGTCTTTCTCTGTTATCTATAATAATCTTATATAAATAAAATAATCTTTCTTTTTGTATTATCCTTTAAGAAACAAATTACATATCCCTATATATGAAAAATTATGCTATTCACTGTAACTGAGATTTCAGGTTAGATAGCAGTAATGTCAGCTACCTTGTTAAATTTCATAAACTGAAATGTGTTTCTTTTTTGTCATTTTTCCTAGTGATAGTAAGAATAGTTTAGATTGAAGGCAAGGTGACAGTTCCTCAGTTCCTCATGGTGACTTTATCAGAACCAAATACAAAATTGAAATTGTACCCTAATTTATTACACTTTGTCTAAAAATAATAGTATAGTATTAGACATATATAGATATGGGTGCCGTAAAAATTGTGCTGTAAGAAAGGGATTGTTACATTCATTCAAGTAGAAAATGCAGATTTGTTTTCATGTAACAAATTCTGATTTTTGTTTTCAGTTTATGTATGTGGTACAGGGTCTCACTACGCAGTTTGGACTTGTAGTGATCCTACTGTTTTCAGCCTCTGCAGTGCTGGGATTATAGGCATGCGCCACCATGCTCAGACAGGGGTTTGCTGTAGTGACCTTATTGGGCTTTCTCTGACATCTTCGTGTCCTTTACACAGGGTTAGCAACATGGCTGATGGTGTGAGCTTGGAGAAGGTCTATGAGGCTTGGCGTAGCCTTTCTGTAGACTGTTTATGAATGCGCCTACCTTCTGGTAATGTTCATAGCTTTTGAGCCCTTAATGGTTTTCATTCAGTCCAGGGCAGACATTAGGGAGCTGCCATGGCAGTACATGTGGGCCCTGGCCTAAGGCAGTGATTCTGGGCTAACATTGATTTCAGAACTCTGTCTGCACTTGTATTGTGCTTGCATCTGTCTCCCCAAAGCTGCATGTGTTTGCAAGGTGACTGGGCCATGGGGCTCTGACTTTGTTGCTCGGAGGTGGGGTCTGGTTAGAGGGCTTCCCTTGGGGGTGACCTGGAAGGTGCCCCCTCCCCAGCTCTTCCCTTCACTTTGCTTCCTGGCCACTGCCATGGGTTCAGCATGTTTTCCTCCCCTAGGCCTCCAGCCTGCTTTGTTTCTGCCTTGGAGCTGGCTGGCTTGGGCTAATCTGGGAGCCAAAGGAGACTTTCTTCCTTGCAGTTGTGAGTGTTAGGTATTATTACAGTTTGTGTCTGGCTATCTTCCCAAAGCCTCATGCAGTCATGGGGTGTACTTCTAGAGGCTGTGATTAATTCATGACCCAATGCTGGGATGATGGGTGCGAGTGCTACCCCTGCCCTGGGGTGGGTAATCTGCATTACAGTATAAAGAGGAGAGAGGGGCTTGTTAGCTGCCCCAGCTGCTGCTCCTCCCTTTGCTCTTTGTTGTTATCTGATGCCATGGATGGCTGCCTGGCTGCCCTCTGTCATGTGTTGCTCTGCCGTGGAGCCAGCTGAGTATGGACTGAAACCTACACTAACTATGAGCTAAATAAACCATCCTTCATTTTTGTTTTTGGGCATTTTGTCCCAGCAATGAGAGAAGAGTAACTAAGACAGGCATTTTGTCCCAGTAGTGAGAAAGTAACTAAGGTACCTCTCAGTTGGTCCTAAACTTGGAGGAAAAAATAAAGGAATTGTTGTTCCCTTTGAAACCAGTGACATCATAGAGAGATAGATGATAGACAGACAAATTAGCATTAGCCTATTAAATCACTAAGTATTTATTGTTGCAAGTAATACAAATTTAAAAGTATACATCACAATGCTGGCTGGGGAAACTGTGACCATAAGTCTGAGCAGTTAATAACCATCTAAGTGTCTTACAGCCTCAACTGTCTTTCCAGCTCACCATGTCTCTCTGGCCTCAAATTCAGGTTCCAGGTAGCAACTCTGGGCCCTTCCCCCCCTCTGCTGAATGATGGCACTAAGCATGTTCTACACCTATATGCAGTGGTAGGGCTCTGTGTTATTTTTTTGCAGAATGAGAGAGCAAGATGGCAAAACAATACAAAAGACAAAAAGAAAAAGCAAGCAAAGACAATCTGGGAGAGGGTAAAAATTTATACACAACGGAACACTTGTGGGAGGGCAGTTGGGACAGCACCTGCTTGCAAGAGGCATGGTAATGGCTTTTGTTCGACTGGGACAAAGGCAGGATTACATGTGGGAAAAGAGAAAACAGAAATAGGAGGAAACAGAGATGGAAAAATGTAGCTATGTTTGTTTTGTAGTCATATTCTAATAATGATTTTATTAAAATTTATTTGAACTAAAAATAGTTCTTAGGGAAACGGTGTAGCTATTCTAAATGAGAACACTGAAGTGTGAATTTTATTGAGTCTGCAGGGTCTCATTATGCAGATTGGACTCATAGTGATTCTACTGTTTTTCAGCCTCCCAATTGCTGGGATTAAGGGTGTGTGCCACCACGCCCATTCCAGTTGTCATCTCAGCATGCCCCAGGGGTGGAGCTGGCATGGGGATTGAGCCCCAGTGCCTGCATCTGCCTTTGCAGGGGCTTTAATCCACTGTGCTGTCTGGCTAGGCCTTATTTGTTATATTTTGAGTTTAAAGATTTTTAGTGTTTTAAAGGACTTTTTTCTCTTTTGATTTAATTTGGTAATTTTTCATGTAATTATTGCTTTTATTATTGAAGCTATAGTTCATTTGTGAAATTTTTGTACAATTACAGTCTTGATATTTCAAGTTAATCTATTGTCACTATATTTCTGTATTTTATATGATATAATATGTGGATAGCTTTCACATAAGGCTTTTTATGATCTAAATGTCAAGAAGGGAATATTAACATGATATTAACTTTAAATATGTATGCATGTACATGTATGCACATATGTATGTGTGCATGTGTCTAGTGGCTCTTAGGGTGCCTTGATGGTACATGACAGCTTGAGGGATGAGCAGATTTGTCTGTTCCAGGGTAGATGCCATGCTTGGTGGCCCTGCAGTAATCTCTGTGTGTGCTTTCAAGTGTGCCTCGCTCTGCATGGTGCGACGAGGTGCCCTCTGCCCTCTTGTGTCTGTCAGGGTAGGATGAGTCCTTGAAAACGCTGTATGTTGAGTCGCTCAGCCACTGTGCTGGCTGCAGGTCGGCTGGCACCATGTTGCTGTGCATTCTTCATTCACTTGGCAGTGGCTTCTGAGCACAGGAGTGGCAAAAATAGTGTGTTATCGCAGTGGCTTGTAACTGCTCTGATGTGTTGGTTACACTGCGTCTGATGTGTAAATTGAACCTTGTCATATGTGCACATGTATAGGAAAATATAACTTACAAGGAATCAGTGCAGCCATGGCTCTGGCTCTCAGCTGGGGGCTTGGAATGCACCTGTGGTCTGATTGTTGCTGAACATGTGTGTGCACTGTGTAGATGACATGGGTCTCAGAAGAGCAGTGACATTGTCTCGAGCATTACAGCCACACTGGAGGAATTCCATACATGTTTTCATTGAATTTAAATTGATAACAAATAAAAAGAAATGAAAATTGTCTACTTACATTGGCAGTGTTCCAGAGGAGCATACTTTGAATAGCTTTGGTACTATATTTTTTTTCTTCAAAAAAGGAACCAAGTAGTTAACTGCAAGTTTTCTGCACATGTACTTTCTTTTTGCTTTGAAAGACATTAATAAAGTGGCACCAAGCACACTGGAGAAGGTCTATAATTCATGTCCATCTGGTAAATGAAATCTCAGTGTTCATCCTGTTTTTTAAAACATAGTAGCAAACTGTGTTGGTGCAAGAAAGTCCAAGAACTCATGGATACAACCAGTAGTCATTTTAGGAGTGTTCAGCAATTCAGTAGTCTATTCTATAAATGTTTAGTGTGGGTAAGAAGTAGTAATTGACCATATATGAGCTATAATTACAGAAAAATGTTTTCCTTTGAAACTCATATGCAGTACTTTTTCTGGTATAGGCGCTTTCTACCTGGTTAGAATCGGTACCCAAGTTTCAGCATATGCAGTGTGTCATATTATAACATAATATTTTATTCCTCCTGTTAGATGGTGATCTTGGCAAGCTATTGTCGTGCTTCACCATGTTTGATAAGCAAACTGAGTGGATAGAAAACTGCCGAAGACAATTTTGCAAAATGATGAAGGCCAAATGTGCTGTTATCAGTGGAGTGGGTGAGTGCCTGGGTTTTCCATTATGGTATTTGGGCTTTCTTTATTTTGGCATGAAATTATATTGATAGAAGCTGTAGCTCCTGAGGTTGGTACATGTTCAGAAAACACAATACTAATTCTAAAAGTCTGCTGTCTTATAGTTCAGTCCACAATACAGCTTCTTACTCTTGTCCAGAGTGCTACTGGCCGGTGTTGCACACATTTGGAGTTTTTCACAGGTTCCAATGCTTGCATAACTCTGTCAGCTGAACATCCCTAACCTGTCAAACTCTAAAATCTGAAACTTTGGGTCCAGTGTCAGTGATTGGAGTTTCAGATTTGGGACATTTTGAGCTTTAGGTTTTCATGGTGGTGGTGCTGCTTCTGTATATGGCAAACAGTATAAGAGCACAGAGCAATATCCAGGCTGAGGTCAGAGCTCCCCAGCTTAGTATGCATGATGTCCTGGGTCTGATTTCCAGCACTGCAGAACTTAGGCTTCATTCACTGTTTATAATTCCTAATTATAAAATCATAGTGCATGGCACATAGTATGTGCCTGACACATAGTAAATACTAAATAAGAACTTAAAAAATGAATGCATAATAAAGACTAAGTTGGCTCATGTTTTGTAGGCAAAGGGGAATCAAGACTGTTAACAGAGTTACGGTTTTAAATGAAGTATGCTGGAGGAATACTGAGTTGTGCTATGCAGGTGTGGGAGAGGAGGTGCAGTTGCAGGGAGGCTAGCTAGCAGTGGATTGCTGCTGTTGAAATCAGGAGTGCCTAGGACCCCACTGTAGGAGGTGGCCGGGAGTGATTCTGGGGGATGGACCTCTCCAGGGCTCCTTCAGCTTGACTGCAGTGCTGAACAGGCAGTGCAAACCATCAGATGCTGAGCTGTGATCTCTGGGATCCAGTCACTTCCCAAGAGCCCGTCAGTAAGCAGAGCTTCACACAGCAAGCCTTTGCAGAGCACACCATGTCCAAACTGGAACATCTGTTCCCACCTGCAGTCTTCTATTACCTTATCATCAAGATGCATTTAGTCTACAAAAGTTTCCCATAGTCTATGAGCAGTTCCAACATAGCTAAAAAGTCCAACTGCAGCGTCTCCTGTGTGACTTAAGGCAAACTCTTAGCTTTAAGCCCCTATTAAAATAAAAAAGCAAGATGTCCTCCCAAGATACAGTATAAACATTCCTGGGTCAGAGGTCAGGGGAGAGTGGATGGGAGAAAGCAAGAAAGAATTGGACCACAGCGAGCCCAGAACCCAACAGGGTGCATGCTCCGTCTTCTCCTGTACAGCTGGCATCTGGGGCACTTGGGGAGAGACGTGGCCCCAGGGGTCTTGGGCAGCGCCCTCAATGGCCTTTTGGTGTGGAAACACAGCCTCTTTATGGGGGTTCTGCTCTGGCTTTCCCCAGCCGGTAGTCCAGGCTCTGGCTGCCTCCAGCTTCTGAGCCTCTCCCTGACAGCTTGCGCTTCATTCTCACAGCATCACACATCACCCCCTGGGGACTCCTTGTGCAGACCAAGGTGCACATTGCCTGGTTCCCCAGGTGTTATGTGGCACTCTTGATGGAAGCCTCCTTTGCCCAGCCCTTGCACGCTGTGTGACTGCAAGCCAGCATTCAGTGAGCAATGCCACTGGCTCCAGCTTGCACCACAGCTGCAGTGAGGCTGAGGCCTGGCTGCCCTGCTGTCTAAGTAGAGCCTTTCAAAGTCTCTACTTGACACGTTTACACCCTTGAGACCTGGAGGTGAGGCCTGGCCAACTCCCCATGCGCTCATAGTGTCTCTCACAGTGTCCCAGTTACCACCACAGCCCTACTGGGGATCGAGCCCTGAGCTGCTTCCTAATGGCCTTGACCTCTCCAAGAGCCAGCCTCTCCTGGGCCTCAAGGTTGTACACACTTCTTCTTGGGTCTTCCTGCTCAGCTTTTTACTCCCAATTCTGGCAAAATGCAGCCAGCAGTACCCAGCCCCAGCCTGAACATTGTGTTGCCTTCAGATCCCTTCCACCAGTTCACCTCAGCCTCCTGCAACCTCAGGACCTGGACACAAGTGCACAAGCTCTTCGCCAGGTGTCACAGGCACCTCTTGCCTGAGTCCCATCTGAAATTTCAGGGGCACAGGCTTTGCTCCCCCATTCCTGTTGGCATCTTGGCCTTCCCAGCTCACTGCAAGTTGCCCCCTAGCTCTGCTCACTGCATGCAGACTTCTGTAGCCGGCCACCCAGCACGAGACAGCTCCAGCAAACCACCCCCAAAGGCTGCGATCTGCACAGTCAGTCACGGCAGCAGCACTGCCTCTTGGTACCTGTTGTCTGTGGTCCTCAGCTTTCTGTCACTATGACGGAATAGCTTAGAGTAATAAACTGGAGAAGAAATACTTACCATGGCTCTGGGTTTCAAGGGTTTCAAGACTTGTTGTTGAGTCTGTGCCCAGGTGCCAATAAGAGCAAGCACGAGCTTAGGCCCTCCTGTGGGGCCTGGTGCTGCCCTGTTGCAATGCTGTGGAAAACAGGTCTGCGAAGTGAACCAGCAGACAATTCAACATCTGTACATGCCGAAATGTCCTACTTTTCAAACCAGTAGTTGCTCTGCTGTTGTTTTGGTCTCTAGAAGCTGGCACCACAAAGGACTCCACATAGGGCAGTATACACTCCCAAAGGCTGGGAGTCCTGGAGTTCCACCAGATTTGGTGTCTGTGCTCAATCTCGAGAGGCTGAAAGGAAGAAGGATACAGGTTCTATGACACATGCGTTCATTACGTGTGTCTAAAATGGACCAGTGGAACGACACAGATACACAAAGCCATAAAAGGAATAAACTCAAAAAAGAGCCTTCTGATGGCATCCTTGTGGGATAGAAAAGCCAGCCAGGCCCCGCAGTGACTTGTCAGGGCTCTGGTCCCGTATATAGGCTTCATGCCTTCAGGCCCTGTTTCTTTGCTGATGCATTCTAGGGACTGTGAGCCTCCCACCTAAGTGAGTACCAGGGTTGAGGGAGTGACCGCAGACAACACCCTTCATATGTATGGCCTTTGCTACTGCAAGTACAGTGAACAAAAGCTCTTCACTTTTATCCTTAGCCCTCAAAATATGGTGACGTGCAGCTTGTCAGCTAGTCATTGGAACGTACGCAATGCCTCTGTGATTTGTGCCTGTTACTTACAAAGCACTAATTTGCCCTTCAGAATGCTGTGCTTCATATGTACGTGGATCTGAAGTTGGGCCCTTGTGTTAATGTAGGCCACAGAGAATAGCTGCAGTATAACTAGGGCATAAGTTTAAAAGATGGCAACAGCTGTCTTGCTACATATATGAGCAAGTCAGTTAACTCTACAGATGCAGTTCTTCTCAGCAAAAGGAAGACGTTGGCTTGCACATTAGTTGTCATACCCTGGGTATCTGGGATTATGCTATATGCAAACAGTCACATTATCAAACCAGCTTCCTTTTGATTTATTTCCTTTGAATGTGTGCCATCAATTGCAAAGTCTAGGAAACTTAATGTACTGTGTCACGGATTTGACAGTAACACACGCTGTGCAGTAATCCTGGTCTTGAAGTCTGCTACTTTTTTCTCTGTATGTGTGAATAATTGTGATATGATATCATAGCCTAATTAGTGTGTTGAAATCGTTTAGCAACTTCTGAAATAATCCAGAGTCTAAAGATGGCACATTATTCTTTTCCAGCTTTGCATTGAGTAGTTTCTCTTCTAAACTACTAAAATTTAAGGTAGAAACATTGTTGTGAATACGAAACCCATAAGCATTTTGAATTGGACCTGCTTAGGGTATAACACTGAAGAAGTGGTTTTTACCTGTTAGTCTGACTTAGAGGTGCATTTTCTGCTAACACTCTTGGCCTTTAATGTCCTAATTATTCTCCTCTTTATTACAGCTTTAGGAGAATTGCTTGAAAAATTCGTGCTTCATCTCACTGAAAACCCATCGGAGTGCTACTTCCCCTCAGTGGAATACACAGGTACATTTTAAGTGTTTTGAAGTTTGAAGTGCCTCAACATGAAAGCAAGGTGCTTCTCTGGAGAGGAGGGTAGCTGGATCAAAGTCTGAGAAGGTGTTCTCACAGCAGGTCCCTGTGTGATGCCCAGGCTTCCGTGTCTCTGGGCACTGTCTTGTCTGTGGCCACCAGGAACTGTCTGTCCGCGGGTGCCTCCGCTCTCCTGGTCTGAGCAGGGAGTCTAGTGATCCCCTCCACACACACTTTTCATGCTATTGTCTGGTTCCCGTGCAGTGGCACAACTCCACATATTGTGTAGATTACAAAGAAATGCTTGTCTTTACTGATGCTTTGACATTCAAAAGAGACCAGTTATATTCAGTCCATAGCACTCAGTACTGCATTTAAATTGATTACCTGAAAATCTGTGCCTTCTACTCATACATCTGTGCAGGTTTCAGTTGTGTAACTCCAGCTGCCTGCTGGGTAAGTGGCCCCTGGCTGCATGACTGCAGCCCTGGGGTCTGAGTCCCCGTAGGGCCTTTGCTTTGCCAGCGCCTGTTGCCACATGCTGTCTGCACTTTCCCCTCTGTGGGCAGTGCAGCCTTTGCCGCTGCAGCTGGACCACAGCTTCCCTAGCCTCTTTGAGCCTGTCTTCCCATCACATTGCTGAATTGTGCTGTGTATCTTGATGTGTCTAGAATTTACCACATTCTATCTGGAGGGAATGGAAGGGGTAGGCAGGGCACTGTAGGGACTTAGGATCATTGCAGGGCTTGGCAGGTGTAGGTGTTGAGCAAGTCCTGAGGGAGTCAGTGCCAAAGCAGGGCTCACAGAGACTGAGGAGAGGAGAGGAGAGCAGAGAGGCATCTGGGAGGCCAGACAGTGGGTTATGGGCACTGCTGGGCTGTGCAGATGAGGCCAAGGGGCTGTGAGGATGGAACGAGCCTGCAGGATGCAGAGGGAAGGGCAGAAAGCTGCAGGGGAGTGGGGCATGGGGGGGTGGTCAGAGGCAGGACCAGAGCTGGTGTCTTAATGTATCATTTCAGAGAAGCATTTACAGTGGGAAGAATGTCTAATTGCTGTCGAACTTTGGGTTCTTGTACAACCCAGTAGACTTGGTCTGTGCACCTGGTGCAAACTCCAGAGCTGTGAGGAAAGACAGGCATGGGAGATCAGGATCCCTAAGCCGCAGGTGCCATGTAGGGGCCTGCAATGCGTCTCACTGTCTTTGCCTTTTCCCATTCAGACCGGATAGCTGGTGGTCCCTGTTGCTTTAAACTGAGATAGTTTCTATCTTACCTATCACTGCATCCCTGCAATAGAAAAATAACATTAACAAAAGTTTGCGAAGTTAAAAAGCAAAGATAAAGGCATGGATGGGGGTTATATGCCACACCAGTGACTTTGTCTTGAAGGTGTTATTCTTTTGCCAGTTAAGGTTTCTGAGCAGAATCTTTATCTGTGTCTTTTTTTTTTTTTAATCAGTATAGGTCTACAGGGTCTTACTACACAGATCAGACTCCTAGTGATCCTCCTGTTTTCAGCCTCCCAAGCGCTGGGCTTACAGGCATGTGGCACTGAGCCCAGTCTCAATTGCTGTCTTGGTGCACCCCAGGGGCGGGGCTGGCACGGCAGGGAATGTGGTGCCAGTGATGGAACCCCAGTCCCTGCACTTTTCCTAAGCAGGTGCTTTAGTCCACGGAGCTATCTGGCTGGCCCCTTACCTGTATCTTAGTAAGAGCGTTTCAGTGCTGTGTGAAAGAAGGAGTGGGGGGGGCCAGGGAGATGGCTCAGTAGAATAAGCGTTTCCCTGGAAAGTGCAAGGGCCTGAGCTCAATTCCCAGTTCCACCAAAATAAAAAAAGAAAGAAGTGGGACATTGGGTCGAAGGTACCTGGAGAGGAGTCCAGGGTGCCAGGTGGCAGAATAGGAGGGAATGGGAGGGAAGAGCAGAGAGTGGGACTCACACTCAGAGGCTGCCAGGGCTACACCCTCCCTGTAAGAGCACAATACCTCCTTTTGTTGGAGAAACAGTCAACCGACTGGTGTGTGTCCTGTACTCAGGCTGCGTCTTGTGTGATGTCCTGTCTCCATGAGAAGACTGAGGTGCTCCCCATGCTTGCAGCGTGGCCAGCCCATCTTCCTAGCCTTACGCAAGTCATCATGCCAGGCATCTGTGCCTG
Source organism: Ctenomys sociabilis (assembly GCA_004027165.1). NCBI lineage: Eukaryota > Metazoa > Chordata > Mammalia > Rodentia > Ctenomyidae > Ctenomys > Ctenomys sociabilis. The sequence goes on along the minus strand of PVKA01003766.1, from coordinate 69,085 downwards.
AGCCACTGTGCCTCCCACCTGTTGTGCCCTCCAGATTCAGAGCCCCTCACTGATGCCTACAGGATGGTGTCACATGGGCCACAGAGGCCCTGCTGTTGCATGACCTCCTTCATGTGTCCATGGCTGCCACGCTGTCTACGGCAGCATCGGCTGCTGTTGGGTACTCGTGCCCTGGTGCCCTCCCTGTTGGCTCTAAGCACACTGCTGCTGTCTGCCATTTGTCATTTGCACAGAAAGAATTTAAAAGCATGTCCCAGCTTGTCAGTATTCATACATACATGGAAGAGCCTCTAGCTGTGTATACCTAGGAATACCTAATGCAAAGATGAGGCGGAGCCAAGAAGCCCTCGGTGAATGAAGGTGAGGCGCCCAGGTACCAGGGAGCCCTAGGCAGATGTAAACAAGGCGGTGAGGCAGTCAGCTTGAAGGCAGTGTGGTGCAGCTGCCCAGCCAGGCATAGTCCAGGTGCTTGGCCGCGCATCTCGCTCAGCTCTGCACCTGCTCTGAGGGCTGCATTAGCCTCATTTTTACAACCAAGAAACAGGCACAAAGGAAGGAAAATGAAAATCAAGACGCTTGCAGCAAAAGCATTCACGGGGACAGTGGTGCGTGAGCCTGAGACGCAAGTGGCAGGCGGGACTTGGCCGGCAGGTCTGGGTGATGGGAAGCCAGCGAGGACCTCGCAGAGCTCTTTGCAGCACTGGGCAGCTCTGCCACCTTTGGTGTTGTAACCTCCAGCATCTGCAGCTCTTTCACACGTTGTTCTTACCGGGCTGTGCTTTTTGTAGACCATCCAAGATTCAAGTTCCGTTTGTGTCTGTCTCAGTACCCAGCAGGACTGGCTGCGCAGTGAGCCCATGCACTGCCCTCTGTTCTAAGTTATGCCAGTGAAGTGTCCAGCCTTGGGTTTGTGAGTGTATGATCTAGGCTGGCAGAGGGAGTGTGAAGCGAATTCCTTGAAAGCTCCAGATGAAGACGTAGCAGAGCGCCGTAGAAGCCTGCACCGGGGCTTCTTGTTGACCCTGCGCCCGGTGCCGCTGCAGCTCCTTCCAGAGCTCCCAGACAGCCCATCCGCCGTCGTGGATGGTTTGGATTAGTGGGACAAGGGCTTGCTATCATAAAACTTCCCTCTGTTTACTTTAACTAAGCAAAATCTGTCTTTTGATATGATACTTCACAACAAATGCTGGAAAAATAGTCTATGTTTTTTCCATATTGTTTGAAATGAGAAACTGATTGTCTTTTTTAGAAATGACAGCTTTCTGAACCCTAAGGTAGCTGAAATTAGAATAACACAATCATCCATCTGTTGTGAGCTCCCTCAGGATTTCAATCCATTATAAAATTTGCAAATCTGGAAAGATCAGATTAGTTTAGCTGTTCATATCCCCTTAAAGAAAGAAGAATGAATAAACAGATCAAGCACCACACATGCGGTTTGCATGCCCATGCAGGTAGCTTTCCAGTCCTAACAGGTGTAGCTTTTTGTCAGCATGTTCCTTGGAAACAATTGGGGGTTTTTGCTTCTTTAAAATGATAAACTAAGCCATTTTAGGGCAACAGCTATTTATATTTTCTCTCTTCTCTTCATGGTGCTAGTTAACCAAAAGGCTGGAAAAAAATAAAATCTTCTGTTGTCTTCACTTTTTGAGTGTTATAATATAGCCTTAACATTTAATACATCATTTAAACAGCTTGTGCAGCCTCCTCGTACTGGGCAGTTGTGCTCCCGGCTCCCTCTTGTGTGTGGAACGTGTACGAATTACTAGCCTGGCACTTGCACAAAGTTGTCTTAGCAGGACCTGTCCCAGTGGGACAGAGCATCCCCCTGTGACCAACTGTGCACCCAGCACAGGGCAAGGTGGAGAGGCCAGACAAGAAGCGAAGTGGGCACTCTTGGACAGTCGTTTTGTCCTGGGAAGCTTTGGCTCAGGCAACATGCAGGTACCTTGAATGTGCTGCTCTGGTCAGCTGTTGTTCAGGGGTCTCGTTCCAAGGCAGGACCAGTGGGGCAGCCTCCTGTACCACAGGGAAGGTAAGGGAAGTCAGAGGGGCAGTATGGGATGCTGGGGCAGAAAGAAACAGAGTGGGGAGCCCTTCAGGTGGGAGCTGCAGAGCCTGGCTGGGAAATCACCCTCAGGGACTCCAGCTGCTCCATAGGCAGCTGGGCTGCATGCAGTCGCTGCGTCACAGGCGTGGAGTTTTATATCAGGGCAAATGGAGCACAGTGAGCACGGACCAAGACAGAAGCCCTGTGTCCACAATGGCTTGGGAAGGGGTGGAAGAGCAAGGTGCTGGCTGGCTTCCTGGGACAGTGTGTCAGGGATCTGGGAGCAGTGGGCAGCCCCACAGCGACTTCTCCTCTCTGTGGCCCTGTCCTTGATGTGTAGTCTTTACTCTTTTGAAAACTTTTCCACATCATTAACCAAGAGTGGGCAGGATAGATTTAATTTTTTATTGCTCTTTTCTTCTACTGCTGTTCCACTCTAACTTTGCAGACCAAAAATAGAACAGAAATTACTACAGAGTGATCACAGTCTATGTTAAATAGACTCCGTCAACTTCATTTTGAGGCAATTCCATGCATAATTAAAATAGTGGGTTATATCAGATAACTTCAGTTTCTCACTGCCTATCGTATGATCTAAGTTGGACCAGGCTTTATTAAGAGTGTGAATGTGATGGTATGGATGTCATTCATTGACTCCTTTTCAATAAAGCAATACTGTGCTTTTCACAATAATCTCCTGTCTGTTATTTGATTTTAGGAAATATTTGAGGTCTGTATCTGTGTCCTTTTCTATCAGCATCTAATCTACACTCCCACCAACAGTGGAGAAGAGTTCTTTGGTTGATTTCTTGGTGGCAGCCATTCTACTGGAGCAGAATCTCAGCATTATTTCATGTCATTGTCTTTTGAGTCAGGTTCTTGCTATGCAGTTCAGACTGGCCCTGAGCTCATTTTGTGGCCCAGGATGTTTACAAACTTGCAACGATCCTCCTTCCTCAGCCTCCTAAGTACTGGGTTTACAGGCATGGGCCACCATGCCCAGCTCAGCATTGTTTTAATTTGTATCTCTTAAATGACCAGTGATCTTGAACATTTTTTTTTGTGTGTGTATTTTCTATTTCTACTTCTTTGCCTGAGAATTATCTGTTTATTTCATATGCATATTTCTGGATTGGTTCTTCTAATTAGGGCAGTATGGTTATTTTGAGCTCTTCACATAGTCTAGATATTAGTCCTTTATCTGAGGAACACCTGAAAATCTATTTTTCCCACACTGTGGACTGTCTCTTTACTCTGTTGGTGATTTCTTTTGGGGTGCAAAAACTTAATGAGGTATAGTTGTTGAGTTTTTATAATATTTCCTGTGCAACAGAGGTTTTGTTCATCATCTTTTGCTTAAACCCGTACCTGAGAAGCACTGCAACAGCTTCAGCTGTTCTTTATGGGAAGTGTTGGCCTGAGTTGAGAACACCAGAAGGCTGATATGTCTTCAAGAGTTCTTATTCTATTTTCCAGCAGATTTAGTGTTTTTTGTGTTAATATTTACATCTTTGATCCATTTTTTGTATTAGTTCAGTGCATGGTTGAGAGACATTAATCTAGTTTTAACCTTCAGCATGTGGAAAGCCAGTTTTTCCCGCACCATTATTAGGAAGCTATCTTTCTTCCGGTGAATATGTTTGGCCCCTTTGCTAAAGGTCAGATGGCTGAGTGTGTTTGTAGTTGTGTGCATCTTCTGGATCTGTTCTCTGTTTTTCTGCCAATACTGCGCTGTCATGGCAACTCTATAGTATACTTTCACATCAGAGATTTTGATACTGTTAACGGTTTGTGCCCCCTAAAGCCTCATACAGTCATGGAGCAGCTTCTGGATTGATGCATGATGCAGTGCTGGGATTATGGATGTGAGTGTCCTGGGGCAGATACCCTGCATTACAGTGTGAGAGGAAGAGGCTCGCCAGCTGCTTGAGCTTCTGCCACTCCCTTTGTTCCCATGCTTTGTGCCTCCACCGTGAAAGGGTGGTCTCTGCCATGTGGCTTTCTTCCTTGGAGCCACCTGAGTATGAAGTGAAACCTCCATTAACTGTGAGCTAAATAAAGCTTTCCTTCCATCATTTTGGGTGTTGGGTATTGTCCCAGCAATGAGAGAAGAGCAAGTGAGACAGAATTTGGTATCCGGAGTGGGGTCAGTGCTTTGACTACCTGATCATGTGGATTATGAGGTTTTGGGAATCACTTACAGGAAGATATAGGAAAGGTTTGGAGATGTCATCTACAAAAGAAGCACTGGAACAGTTTCAGCTGTTCTATATTTGAGATTCTGGCCCGAACTCAAAAGACCAGAAGATAGAAAGCCTGCCTGTAAAGGTTAGGGAGGTTTCTTCAAGGAAAAAGGACTGCATTGGTTGTTGGACTCTGGATGATTTGTGTTATAGCTTAGCAGAAAGTTTGTTTGAATTTTGCTTGTGTCCAGAGGCTGCCTGAGACTGAGATTAAGCATGGAGAACTGACTTAATTGTTCAAAAAGAAATTTCAAAGCAGTTGAATGTTGAAGCAGTGGCATGGCTATTGTTGGGAGGTTTCAGTCAAATTTATGTTGAAAATCAAGAGTAAGGAGCCCAGCAGGATGATTTAAAATGTGAGTTTGGCCAGAAAGGAAGCTTCAATAAAGCTATGGAGTGCAAAGATAGAGCTGAGATCTCAATTGATGAGAAGGAACAAGAGAATGGAAGGATGCCCCGAGGGTATCACAGGAGGTGGCAAGCCTCTACTGTTTGCAGACTCAGAATTACAAGGGTGAGGGACTTTGCCTAGAGGGGAATGCTGCAGAGCCCCATGTTCCAGATGGAGGCAGTGGCTACACCAGGTTCCAAAATGGTGCTGGCATAGAGAATTTGTTCCTTGGAATCAGGGTCAGTGTGCTCAGTGATTCAGGCACTTGACCCTTACAGCCAAGAGAGAAGAAAGCCTGGCTACCAGCTGGCAGCAGATGTTGACATCATCTACATGATGTTGATTTTAGCTGTATGAAAAATGCAAGAGTGCTAAAGTTAAGAGGGCTTCCACGTAGATTTCAGAGGAAGGCCTGGCAGGGCCTGCCCTGGGGAGGCAGTTTGTAAAGCTGCGAGTGAGAAGTCTATTCATTGGAAGCCCCTGAAGTTTGGAAAAGCCAGGAGTGTGGATCATCTGAATACAATATAAGGAGGGAGCAAAGCCAGCCTAGGAGAGAAGCCATGGGAGCTTCCAGCAGAAGTGCCATAGAGGTGGAGCCACATGGAGCTCACAATTTGCCACAGATTGCTTTGGATGTTCCATATGGAACTATAGGACTTAATGTTGGCCCTTCTATATTTTGGACTTGCTTTGGTCCCAATGCTTGGTATCCTGCTGTGTGTACATTTTGTAATGGTAATGCTTATCTTGTGCCATTGAATTCTAGAACTATTTAACTTTTCTTTTATACAAGGGCTCACAGCTAAGAGTTTGCCTTAGATCTTGGAAAAGACTTGGTACTTAGAGTTTTCAGCAATGCTGAAACTGTAGGACTTTGGCAACTCTTAGAGATGGACTAAAATGCTTTTTGCACATGGGAGTGTGCATGAGTCTTTGGAGGTCCAGGGGTGGAATGTTATAGTTTGTGTCTCATTGTCCCCTCAAAGCCCCATGCAGTCATGGAGTAGCTTCTGGAGTTTGTGGTCAGTCATGATCCAGTGCTAGGATTATAGGTGTGGGTGCCCTGGGGAAGATACTCTGCATTACGTTGTGAGGAGAGGGGAGAGGCTAGCTGGCTGCCTGAGCTCCTGCCACTCCCTTTTGCTCTCTTGTTCTTTGTTGCCACCATGAACAACTGCTCTCTATGCCCAGTGCCACTCTGCCTTTGAGCCAGCTGAGTATGGACTGAACCCTCCACTGACTGAGCTAAATAATCCTTTCCTTTCTTCATTTTGGGTGTTGGGTATTTTGTCTCAGCAGTGAGAGAAGAGGACCTGAGACAGATACCCTCTGCCATTTTGATTGGGGCTGCGTTAAATCTGTATTCCAAATTTGGGAGTATGGGCATTTTCACTCTGTTGGTTCTTGGTACACAAGAGCAAGGGATATCTTCATTTTCTTATATCCTCTTCAATCTCCTTTTTAGAGTACTGTAGTTTTCAGTGTTTTTATGGTTTCTTTTGGCATTCATTTCTAATTTCATTACACTATAGTCTAATAATATGCATGGGATAATTTCCAACTTCCTATTGTATAGTGAAACACATCCTGTGGACGAGAAGAATATGGTCCATTTTAAGGAGCATCCCATTTGGCACTGAGAAGAACATGATGTTGTGAGTTGGTACACTCATAGACAGCTACTAAGTCCATTTCTTCACAGGTTTGGTTCCATTCTGATTTTTCTTTATTGATTTTTTTGCCTAGTTCATCTGTCTGTGACACTGAGATACTGAGGTGTTCCCTATAACAGTTGTGTTGGAGTTTGATTTTTTGTGACAATATTTCTTGTATATAGTTGGTTATAGTGGTATTTGCTATTTGCATATTAATTTATGATAGTTATCTCTTCCTTTTTGGATCATTCTTTTTACAAGTAATGATCTTCTTTATCTTTCTTAATCAGTCTTGGTTTGAAGTCACATTGTTTCCAAATAGAATAGCTATCCGTACTTTTTTCTGGGTTCCTGTTATGTGGAATATTGTTTTCCATCCTTTGACTTTCAGACTATGAATTCTTTTTGAGTTAAATCTGTTTTTTTGTATGTAGCATGTTGTTGGATCTTGTTTCTTGTTTCATTCTGTTAATGTGTCTTTTGATTGGCTGAGACCGTTTACTTCAGTAGTTATAGCTGATGTGTATTGGCTTATTCTTGTCACATTGCTTTCTAGATTTTGGTTCCCTGTATTTCCCCTGTTTACTTGGTTGCCTTGCCTGATGTTGTTTCTGTTGGTGGTTTTGGAATTGTGGTCTCTGTTACCTCTGTCTAAAATAACTCTTAGAACGTTTTGGAGAGCTGTTTTTTGGGGCATTAGTTTCTTCAGGTTTTTTTTTTTTAGGTCATGGAAGTATGATTTTTGGAAGATAATTTTGCAAGGTCCATCAGTCTGGGATGAAAGGGTTTTTTTTTGTTGTTGTTTTGTTTTATTTTTGAATTAGCATAATGTCTCCCCTTAAGTGTTTGAGTTGAGAAGTCTGCAGTAATTCAGATGGGCTTTCCTTTGTAAGTGACTTTTCTTTTTTCTTACAGCTTTTAATATTCTTATGCTGAATCACTGAAATCTTGATTATTACGTGTCCTTATGTAGATTTGCTTTGGTCATGGCAGTTGGAGTTCTGTTCTGCTTCACTTATTTCTATATTAAGTTCTTTTTCCAAGATTTGAATGTATTCTGCCTTTACTTCTATGGACAGATTTTTTATGTCTTTTGTTCTCCCTCCTGCTTTTTCTTTTCTTTTTCCACTTATGTATGTGGTACAGGGTCTCACTACACAGCTCGGACCCGTAGTGATACTCCTGTTTTCAGCCTCCCCAGTGCTGGGATTGCAGGCATGCACCACCATGCCCAGACTGGGTCAAAGGCTCATTGCATGTAGGGGCGGGGCCAGTGCCTCATGCGGTGCCCTCTTGCTTTTCTATTGATTCCAATAAATCTTACATTGATCTTTTTTGCCTCTTCATGGTTGTTAACTGCAATCCTGTCTTCTAGATCTGGTATTCTGTTCTCACCTTGACTCATTTAGCTTCATGTTCTTTCAGTAAATTTTTAATCTCTTGGGTAGATGTTTGAATCTTTCTCATGGGTTCTGTTTCTTTCCTATGTTAGGTATTCATGGTTTGCTTCATTTTTCAAAGCTCCTGTATTTTTTTAGATCTATGTTTCCACTAGATTCACTGTGTAAGTCCTTCATTTTGATGTCTGTTCATGTGAGAGATTTTTTCCGATTTTCTTTTTTCTTTTTTTGGCCAAACTGGCGATTGAACTCAGGCCTTTGTCCTTGCCAAGAAGTACTTATTCCACTGAGCCATCTCCCTAGCCCTCTTTTTATTTTTTAACCAAGAATCAATTTATTAGGAAAAGCATTTCTTTCGTGCTTCTTTGCACTAAATATTTTCTTTCAAGTATCCATGTTACATTATGTAGAAAATGGGTGATGATTATGACCCCAGGCAGTGTTTTCATACAAGGGAGAACGATTGATTACAACAGGTATTATATCATGTCTAAAGTAGTACAATTAGCAATAACAAAACAATATCATCAAACACAGCTAGAGACTATGGCAATTATTAATTTGGTAGCTTTAATGGGCAAGATCTATAGTTACATAGTGAAATCTGTCATATTTCATACAAATTTTATTTATCATAAAACCTGTATGCTATAGTTTTCCTTAATAGAGTGAGTTTACCTTGTTAGGGGAGGGTTAAGAGTGATGGGGGAAAATGGAGAGATAATTGAAGAGAAATATAGTAGAAACATGGCAAAGGACAAAGGAGGATCACTCAAGTTTGGGAAACTGAAGAAGAGGATAGAGAAATAATAAAGGAGAAAATAAAAGAATATTGACACTAGAGACAATGTTCAATAATGTGAAAATTTCAAAAAGTCGAGAAAAGATAGGAAAGAGAAAAAAAGATGAAAGAAACTAATAAAAGTAAAATCCTAAAGAATCTCATAAGAAAAGACAGAAAAAGGAAAACAAAACAAGCAAACAGACAAACAAACCAAAAAGAATAGAAGTCCTCTGGTATCCTAGGTTTGGTAGTAGTGTCCAGGTTGGAACCCAGATCTGTGCAGGCAGCCATCCCAAGTCTGCGTTGCATTAGTGCAGCATGTGGGGCTGGCTTTGGCGTCTGCCTGTGTGGGCTGGGGCCAAAGTCTTTGGTCAGCAACTTTCTGAATGTCCCTCGGTGGCGCACCCACGTCTCCTTACTTTGTATGTCTCTGCATCAGTCTCCAGTTGTTGTGGCAGCCTCAGAGAGAGAGAGCCATTGGCTACTCCCATTGCAGGGTACAGTCCACCCCTCCTGGGTCTTGTACAGCCTGCTGTGTTCCACTCCACCTCATCGCTGTCCTCTTGACACTGGTGGGAGCAGAGTGGGGGATTGCTGGCTTCCCACTTGTCCTTTTCTCATCTGCTGGGAATAGGACAGGAGGGGTGATGCTGTTCCATTAGCTACCTTCACCAGCATCACCACCATCACCATGACTACCATCATCACTACCAGCAGTACCACCAGCACCAGCACTGCTGTCACTACCACTGTCACCACCACCACCACCACAATTACCACAACTATTGTCACCACCACCACCACCACCACCACCATCAGCAGCAGCAGCACCACCGTGACCACCGTCCTCATTACCACTACTACCACCATCACCACGACCACCATAATTATCACTACTGTTACCAACACCATTACCACCATCACTATCACCACCATCACCACCATCATCACCATCACCCTAACCTTGGTACTAGTGCTTCTACTTAGCCACTCTTGCACCCTGCAAAAGCTAGTATCTATTTGTAATTGAAAATCTTAGGTATGTGTTATATAGTACAAGTGTAGTATTTCACTTTTTAGATCAATTGCTTTTTGGGTTTTGTTCATGTTTTATTTACAGCAAAGTAAAGTAGATAGTTGAATACTTTTGGTGTTTTATATATGCTTTAAGTGATTGATATAGGAGAAAATTTACTTGGAAAAGATTTTTTAAAACAGGTAAAGACTCCAGCCAGCACCCAGATCTTATGGATGAGTGCGACGGCCTAGGGCCCGCCAGACCTTTATTCCAGCCAGCACGTAGGCATGGTGGGTGAGTGGGACTAGCAAGGGCTCTCCAGATCCTCATTCCAGCCAGTGTGGAACCCTGCTGTAGAACCCCCTGCAGAAAGGCTAGAAGCAAGACCCACACAGCTGATGCAGGAGCAGAAAATCTTGCCAGAGTGGCACCGGGTTCATTTCAAAGACTGCAGCGTGAAGATGTGGAGCACAGCAATCAAACCCAAGCCACACCCACCTGGACGAGTTTGAACTTGGTAGATCTGGACCTGGTGCTAAGGTAATAACTCTACCAAAACTACACCAAAAGTCAGAAGATAGTGCATTACAAAATGACAAAGAGAAGGAGAAAAATGCATTCTCAGGCCCCAAGCCCACCCAGAACAAACGCAGGAGACAGTAGCATAGAAGAAATTGGAAAGCACACACCTGAAATCTCTGAAATAATAGCATCAAAAGTAAAGAAACAGGGGCCAGGGAAATAAGTCGATAGAATAAGCACTTCCCTGGCAAGCACAAGGGCTTGAGAGTTCAATCCCCAGTTCCACCAAAAAAAAAAAAGGAAGTAAAGAAACAACTGCAGAAATGTATAGAGGAAATCAGATCAGAAATAATTTATGAATTAGAAAAAGAAATGATAATTATAATGAAAGAAGTACTAAGCACTTCTAAAGACACTGATAAAAAATAGGGAATAGAAAAATGATGGAATCCTTGAATTAGCAATATAGGAAAGAAATAGAATGCATAAAGCAGAGTCAAAGTGATATACAAGAAATTAAAACCTCAATCACAAACTGGCATTTGAATGAAAGTGAAACTAGACTTTCAGACCTTAAAGACACCATTGCAGATAGTGAAAAGGTAAGAAAATATGTCTTAAAGACAACTAGGATGCAGGAAAAAATAATTCAACATCTGCAAGACGATGCAGAAATGAACAGTGTAAGACTAATAGGCACCAGTGAGAAAGAAGGAGTCAGTACAAATAATATAAAAAGACTATGGGCAGAAATAATAGCAGAAACCTTTCCAAATATGGGGAGATAATGTGACATTCAGGTAACCAAAGCATCTAGAACTCCAAATAATATCAATCCAATTAAAATTACACCCAAGTGGATAATCAAGATCCTAGAAATTCAGCACAGGAACAGTATACTAAAAACTTCTGGAGAAAAGAAACATCACATTTAAAGGAAAATCTATCAGAATAATGGCAGATTTCCCTTCACAAACCATAAGGCAAGAAGAGCATGGAGCAAAGGACTACAAGTCATGCATGCAAACAAATTGCAACTCAAACTGATATACCCTGCAGAACTCTCAAGTTTAATGGAGAAGTGCCATACTTCAGTGACAAAGAACAACTAAAGAATTTCATGATGACAAAGCCAAATCAACACAAACTACTAAAAGAGATCCTAGAGAGGGATCAAGATGACAACTGCATGAATGAGAATGGAAAGAACCCACCAAACATGGCAAACAAACACAGGAGAGAAAGAGGTATACAACAGCAGTCTTTCAATTATTCTTTTGTAACAGCAGCAAAATATTTCCATCCATATACTCTACAAATGGACTTCTCCTGCACCCTATGGGTCATGATTATGTCCTGGTCTACATGGTGGATATCGAGATGGCAGTAGTAGCTCAGTCCCACAAGAGACACTTGGCTACCAGTAAGCATCGTGGACACTGTCCACGTCTACCACATACTACAACTTTGTGGGATATCCTATCCCCAAACTGTTAGAAGTGCTGGTCATATATTTGCCATTCCAGTATTTTTGTTTTCTTTTATTCTTAGTAATTCTTTACTATCATGAAAAATTTTTAGTTGATATTTTTGTGTATATTAACCTAATCAAAAACTATTAAGTTTCTTGATTCTGGTACAGAGTGAACTATTATATGACTGACCTGTAAACTCTTTCTTCATGTTTATTTTGGACAATCTTTATTGTTATATTCATTTAAGTTTGTAAATAATTTCTTACAAAGTACAATCTATTTTTAATCTCATGTATTCATTTCAGAAATATTTTTCTAAAATTAAAAAAAAACAAAAAGCAAGTTTAGAGGAAAAGTAAAGTTAGTGTATTCACAGAAATACATATATCACACAATTTTTAAAACAGCCCATTTCTGTTTTTTTGAATAATAGATTATATAATAAAAATTGTAATTAAAATTTTCTTGTTGATTCCTTTTAAAATGTAACTGATGGCGCTTAGAAAAAACAAATTCATGGGTGCTTGCAAAATTCACTTAAAATATATAAAGCTATTTTCATTGATTTCAATTAAAATGTGACTATCATGCCCGTCTTTCACACTCTGCTTGGCTGTTTTCTGTGGTTTCCAGCTACCGACGTGGACGTGAAGGACGAAAGCCTCTCATCTGTGCAGCAGCTCGGCGTGAGGATGGCTGTCAGGTGTGTGCAGCAATCTGTGTCTCGCACTGCTGAGATTCTGCCTGAGAGGAGCTTGATAGTGTTTAGCAGCCAACTGTTCTGTAAGCTTCAGGTGCACCTTCCTCAGTCAGAAAATGACAGCTTCGTCTCTGAGGCCGTCAGCACACAGCTTTCGTCAGTGCTGCCCAGAGGCTGGCGAGGCGTGAAGGGCTGTGCCTGTGTATCCCCAGGCAGCAGGATGCGGATTGGTAGCATGGTCCTACCACTTTTTTTTCTGTGTAATTGGTCCTAGTTGTCACATGATGGTGATGAGTGCAGAAGTACCATAGCGAAGGATTCAGAACTGAAAATGAGGGTGGCAGGATTGTTGCTGCTTGAGCTTTACTGCTCAAATGGCAATTCTTGAAAGAAATGAGCATGCTAATGGCAGACAAGGAGTAAGTCCCTGAAGCCCCTCCATCATGCTTACTGAAGCGGGGTCCTGACCTCCTGTTCTGTCTACAGGATCGACTGAAGAATCAGAGTAAAGAGGCACACATGAGTGTTGTCAGAGAGGCTGCATGCTTGGGAGCTCACAGCGTGATGATGGCAGTGTAAACCCTAGCTCATCCACCTCTGTCATGCGGTGCATATAGCTTTCTTCCTCCTGTTCTGTGACTCCACCCAGATGTGCCATAGAGCTACATTTCCACTTCAGAATGGACAGGTCACGCAGGCAGGGTGGTCACATTTTTCACTCCAAGTAATGCCTTCTTTGTAGGAAGCATGTGGGAGTGATTGTGACACAGTGTTTGGGGGAGTGCGAGCTGATGCTGCAGGTAGAGTCATGGACAGGGCACAGCAGCTGATACAGGCAGCTCTGCTCTGCCCCCCGAGCACCCCAAGCAGTGTCACCATGGGGCAGTGTCACTGAATAGGGGACACACCTCAGTGAGATGTCAAGCATAACAGACGGCCTTTTGTGGCTTGGCACTGGGGACTGAACCCAGAGTCTTTGCAAGTGTGAGAGCTCCAGCCCTTTTTTATGCTACTGTTCTAGACAAGTTCTTGCTTTGTTGCTAAGTGCCCAGGCTGGGCTTGAGCTTGGGGTCCTCCTGCCTCGGCCTTCTTAAGTGCTGTAATTACAGCTGTGCACCACTACACATGGCTGCAAGAGTACTCTCACTTTGCCTAGCACTCTGTTACTTTCAGTGAGTGTTCAGAGTGTTCCCTTTTCTCATATGTCTCTTGTCCTCCTGTGAGGTTGCTCATGTTAACTAGCTCTGCGCTGCTAACCCAGACGCAGCATAGTTATCGGGACATGTGTGGAGGGTTCATCCTTCCTAGGTACCCTGCTTAATGCAGTCATAATAAAGGTAGGAGTTTGAAATCCGAGACCTCAGCATCTCAAGACAAATATGCTTTGGTGGATTTTTTATTTTTTTTAAAATGACTGCAGTTCACAGCATGACAGATTTCATTTTATGCATTTAATGGACTTTTAATGCAGGTATGGCAAGTTCCTGAACTTGTTAAAAGACGGTGCAGAAAATGATCTCGCCTTGGTTTTGAAGCACTGTGATAGATTCCTAAGGCAGCAGCAAACTCCAGTGAAATCACCCCTTTGTATCCTTTTCATAGTAGCTGAACTTTCTTCTCATATTTTTCATATTTCCTTGATAGGACACCTTAACACATAGTAAAATAAAACTGTAAGCTGTATTTGTTATTATCTATCCAGATGGCATTTTATTCTGTAATTTAAACATAAATTTTCTTAAATTGGGTCATAATCATTAGATTCAGTCATACTCATTGAATCTTAAACTGAATAATTGAAGTAATTACAGTGCATTTTCTGACATATCTAAGGATGTTTTAAGAATTCATTTTGTAGAGCCAGGGTAAAAAATAGTACTGCTGCTTTTTCCGAGTGTCCATGTGTGACTTCATTGCAGTCACAACTATCCTGAGTTGCAGTCTGACTTGAAGAAGACGGTGTGTCCAAGCCACGCACTGTCGGTCCAGGCAGGGCATCGCTGCGCTGTGCTGAGGAGCTGAGCACCCGGGGCAGAAGGGTGCTGCCAGCGCCTGAGGGCACAACCAGGTGCCAGGCACATGTGGCGTTGGGTGTGGCAGTGGGCTTTCCTCCCATCCCTTGGCCTTTGCCTGTCCTGAATGTGGAGCAGACAGAATGATGAAGTGTAACTGTGCGAGGCTCTACTTTCCTTTAATAAGCTTACAGTCACTGCAGTAGCTTAGGGTTGATTGAAGACACAGCAAATCCTGAGCACTATGGTTTCTGTCGGGGTAGGGATCTGGGGCCCTTGTGCTCCCTCTGCTCAAGTTCCTTGACAGCTCCAGTCTGCCTGCAAGGGGCTCACACTGGCCACGACTGGTTCGCATCATCCCTGTTCCTGCTCATGGCAGGGGATGGAGAGAAGACCCTGCGGACTTTGCAGCGCTTCTCCCGGCTGCTGGCCTCTGCTTTTCTGTGGCTGCCCCGGCTGCACTGCTCGGTAAGCCTGTGCGCTCTGTGTGTGTGGAAGGGCTTGGGCCTGCAGGAAGCACCTTGCAGGAAACATTGTATTTGCAGTCGCTGGGGATTATTTTATTTGTAGAGGTGTCTCCAGTGATTCAGATTCATTTGTATACCTCAGTAGTTTTTGACAGAATCTTTCTGAGAATACTGATTTAACATTTTCTTGACTATTCCGTAGCTTATATAATAGTAACTGAGTAAAAGACAATGATACATGAAACATTTTTATGAAACAGCAGCATAATAATAAAATAGAAGTTTAGCATTCGATAATATTTGATAATTACAAATCTGTTTACGAAGTTCTATTAGTTAAATTCTGGATACAAGAACATTATTATTATTTTATTTATTTTTTTTTACAAGAACATTATTGAATGGGTCTTTTGTTGTTTTGGTAGAATCTCTTGATGCTTAAATTGCAGTATGAGAAAACCCATTTATTAAGTAGAAATTATAATAGTGTTTTATAGAAAAAACTATGTTTTAAGAATTAATTTTGAAAATCCTGAGTTATTGAGGCACTGCAAATATATTTTGATAAAATGTGTTAGTCTTCAGAAATCTCAGCAATTATGTTAGCAAGCAGTGTATTACTTAATTATGAATATTTTTCTTTATTTTACTTTTGTATTCATTGCTCTGAGCTTAGATTTGCAGCTTTTCCCTGTGACCTCAGCCACCTGAAACCTTTCCAAACCCTTCATGACTGGGTCCATGTGGACAGCGAGTCCCAGGGCTGTGAGGATGAGCAAAGGGGTCTAGAGGGAGCTAAGTGGATGGAGGTGGAAAGAAGCCCAGCACCTGGCAGTGATTTCCATATCATGGTGAATTGAGATGTTGAGATTTGATGCTTGAAATGTCTGCATGCAGTTCCTGAATGAGACTTCCCAGTTTTTGCTGTTCGTGGTCATGGGACGTTTTCTTCTCATTAACCATGTGAAACAGATACCATAAAGGTATTTGCAGTTTTTTTATTGAAGGAGCTATTTTCAAACTGCTGTAAACCAGAATCTGAGTAAGGTTGTAGTCTTTAAATTAAAAAGATTTTTAAATGTTGACTTCTATTCTTCCATTTACAAATTTAATTTTTAAAACTTTTCAGTAATCTATATGTATTTCATTTAAGCATTTATTTTGATGTGAAATATTTAGAAATAGCAGCCTTGTTTTGCTTGACCAACACTTTTGACCCAACACTTTTGGGTTTACTGTAAACCTTGTCAGTGAGTGATGCAGAACCATGCATGTTAAAGATGCATTTCTAATTTGAATGCATAAGCTTTTTAAGAGCATACTGTTTTTCATAACTGCAGTAATACTTTATTCTCCTAGAGCTGAGAACAAGCAGGGGCTAGCAGCCTGGGTGTTGCTCGGGTTATCCTTCCTCCACTTCTTGTGGTGGGGCTCAGCACACATTCCTGGCTGGCACCGTCAGTGCCACGTCTGTGAGGCCTGCTGCCAACGGGCCTTTCTTTTCCAGTATGAACACATCAGGTCAGGTACTTTAAAGCTTCTTCATATGACAAGTAACGTTATAGAAGGCGTCTCCCGAGGAGCTCTGTCACAAGCTGCGGTGGTGGGTGTTATCTCCAAGTCCACAGGGCCCTAAGCACCACCTCAGGGCTGAAGAGCTAAGCAGTCGGCCTGGCTGGCCCTGAGGAGGCCACTGTCAGCACCATGTGACCAGCACCACGGTGTCCGTGGGGCTTTTGAGTTACCTTTTATTTTTTCAGAAATAATAAAAAATAATAAAAAAAGTTCTTTTCATTTTATTTTTCTTCTATATATGGCAAGTTTAACATACTTCACTCGTTCATTGAGAAAAACATTTTAGACAGTTTTGAAATTATGTTATAAAATATTACAAAACATAGGACAAATATTTTAAGCACAGCTTTATCATATAATTCAGTAAGAACAGAAGTCAATTAAATAAAATGACAGTTTTGCATTAATATTAAATGAATTCCTGACAATAATTTCTTTTAAATTTTATTTTACTTTTGTTTTATTGAAGTACAAATATAGATGAGACAGTTTTAAGATACCTTGACAAGGTGGATTTCATAAATTAATACATTGAAAACTTTTCATAATGTTTTGGTATCATAAAAGGTGTATACATGATATTATACTTACAGACATTATTATACCATATGTCTCTTATCAGTAAGTTAAGAGGCTGTAGCTGTTTGCATATCTTATTTTTTATACCTGAACTACATCAAAGATTCAATAATTAATACTTTCTACCTTGTTATTTTCCTAGCGGTTGTCCATAGTACTAGAAGCCGACATAATATCCTGTCCAACCACCATTAGTGCAAATCTTGCCCCTCATAAAATTATGTAGAAGCACAGCCTATCTATCACAACTGTACTGTCCATACACACATCATGATTCTTCCATTCTATACCCCTTCCTTGCTCTATACATATCAGACATGGGCACTCCATTATCATTCAACTAACTTAGGTGCTTGAACTTGACAACACAATCCAACACATTCCAGCATTCCAAAACAATAGTGAATTATCCGAAGATGTTGTCGACCATAGCCATTTACAGCTCAACTTAATATTATGGCCCCGCGATGTATACTAAAGTCAAAATGGATTAAACATCTAAACATTAAAACAGAAACACTCAATCTCCTGCAAGAGAAAGTAGGAGGAATTCTTGAAGACATAGGTAAAGAGTAGGTAAAGAGTTCATGAACAAACGTATATTCGCACGGGAAGCACTTGAAAGAATCAACAACTGGGATCAACTCTTCTTAAGGAACTTCTGCATGTCAAAAGAAATTGTCAACAGAGTGAAAAGACAACCCACAAATTTTGAAAAAATCCTAACTAATAAGCAATCAGATAGAGGTCTACTGTCTAGAATATATAAATAACTAAGATATAACAGGGTCCTCAAATTTAAAGACCCAGTTCAGAAATGGGCATCTGAGATGAATACACACTTCTCAGAGGATGAAATTAAAGAAGCGAATAAATATATGAAAAATGCTCCACATCACTAGCCATCCATGAAATGCAAATAAAAACACTGAGATACCATCTCACTCCAGAAAGAATGGCTATCATAAGGAAATCAGCCAACAACAAATGTTGGAGAGGTTGTAGGGAAAAGGGAACACTTCTCCACTGCTGGTGGGAATGTAGACTTGAGTCACCTTTTGGCCTGCTGTTTTCTCTGTCACGTAGCTTGGTGGTGTGCTCAGCAAGGGTTGTATTGTGTGACCGTTACCATGCTGTCCTTTCTGTTTCATGTGTTCCATCATCTCTGGCACTGGGAGTGGATTCATGCAGGTGGCAGACAGCAGGTGTGCCATTGTGGGGACACTTGGCCTTAGGCATAGTTGCAGGGCCCATCCGCCTGCTCAGCTCAGTGTCACAATACCATGTCAGCCTACAGTACATCAGCCTGGTCCCTCGTCCTGCTTAACCAACCGCACTGCCGTGCCCATTTCTACTTTTTTCATAGTGTACCTCACCTCCTGGTGATTCTGTTATTTATTATCTATAAATGTTATTTTTTTCTTTTGGCGGAACCAGGGGTTGAGCTGAGGCCCTTGTACTTGCCAAGGAAGCCTTATTCCGCTGAGCCATCTCCGTGGCCCCTATTATCTATGAATTAAATGTAAGTTCATTGAGGACCAAGTATTGTTTTGCTCACTGATAGGTCTCACACCATGGTTCATAGTAAATAAATATATTTTAAATATGTGAAATAATATTTAATTAATACTAAATATTTAAATAGAATAAGTAAGGGGCAATAGTTTTTTATTGTTTTAAAATCTGAAAAAAAGTAAAAGCTATTTGATCCTTTATATTAAGAATATATTAAATAAATTATATCAAGAAAATTTAAACAATAATTGAATAGGATGTAGTAAAACTTTTTAGTGAAACTGATATGAAGTTCTCAGAATTTTATAAGGTATGACCATATTATTCATGAGATAAAAATAATTTGAAAATTTGACCTTTGAGGCCTGGTGTGGTAGTGCATCCCTATAATCCCATTGCTTGGGAGGCAGAGGCAGGAGGATCACCACAAGTTTGAGGCAAGCCTGAGCTACACAGTGAGACCTTATCTCAAAAAAAAATTATCTTTTGAAGTAACTTGGACAATAATAACCCTTTGATTAATTGACTAAATTATCTTTTTTTTTTTTTTTTGCTTGTTTTTTTGACTTAGCAATATGATCTATCTTTCATTATGTTCTTTATATTTTGGGTTTGTCATATAAGACAAACCATGGATGTTTAACCTTTGATTTTTTTTGTTTTATTGAAGAACAAATAGCAATGAGACAGTTTCAAATCAGATTAATACACTGCATATTGTTTTCATAGTGATTTTTTGTTGCACAAGGTACATACCTGATATTCTACTTAAAAATACTATTACAGCAGATGCCTCTAATCAATGAATTAAGAGAAAGTTGCTGTATACTTATCTTTTTTTTTTAAAGCTGAATTATACTACAGTTTCAAAAATTAATACTTTTTACATTGTTATCTTCCTAGAGGTTATCCGTAGTACAAGAAATAGACAGGATATCCTGTCCAAACACTAGTAGTGCAAATCTTTCTTCCCAAAGAATTACGCAAAGGTACTGCATACTTATCCTAACTGTACTGTTTATATAAACACAGATTGGTTGTTTCTTTGTATCCCCCCTTTTTCTTTGTTTAGTCTTGTCAAAGATGGGTATTCTATTGTCATTCAGTTATTATAGGTTCTTGAATTCAGTGAAACAATCCAACACAGTCCAGCAGTCCATATATTAGTGAGTTATCCGAAGAAGTTGTTAGCTATAGCCATTTACAGCTCAGCTTATTATTATGGTCTTATTTTATATAGCTCAATTTATACTTTTCTGCTGTATGGTTAAGACTGAGACAAAGCAAGACCTATATAACAAGAAATGTAACTTTTGTATCTGATGAGGTCAGTCAAGTCCCCTCAGGGTTTATCCTGTAACCCTGTACCTCACTCTGTAGATCCTTTATCAGTGTCAGCCATGTGGATGAATCACGGCCATTGCTTGACCAGTTTGCTTTCTGTAAGAGCCAGAGAGAATGTTTTCTTTCCATGTGACTCTCCCCAGGCACACTATAGATCATCAGTCTCTTTCTTCTGTGGTCCATAATCTCCTTGATCAGAAATTTTGGGGTACAACTGAGTTTCATGATGTTACAGTACAGGTTCATCTATGTCCTGTGTCTTCACTGACCTTGAAAGGTTAGGGCCAAGATGTTGGCTGGCCTTGCGGCTCTTCTATTTCTCCAATTTTGATCTGTGAATTTAGGTTGTTAACCATTTAGAAGAAAAGATGATTAGGACCCTGCAGCATATGCCATTCAGTTTGCCCTAAATATCTGACTCAATTCTTTTTAGTTGTTGTTGTACATTTCTATTTGTATTTTTCTTTTGACTTCTTATACTAGGGAGACTATAAACGATATTTGCACATGTGTGTCTGGTTTATTTCATTTACGAGTATATGTTCAAGTGGCATCCACTTCAGTATAAATGCTTCAAGTTTGTCATTCTTTATAGCTGATTAATACTCCATTATATAGAAATACCACATCTTTTTCAACCATTCCTCATGTGATGGACATCTTGGTTGTTTCCAAGATTTTGCGAACACAAATTGTGTTGCTGTAAACATAGGTACACGTATATCACTATGATATGATGTTTTAAGTTCTTCTGGGAAAATTCCCAGTAGGAGCATAGCCGGCTTGAATGGGATTTCCAGTCCTAGTTTTGTGAGGAGTCTCCACACTGATCTCCACGATGGATGCACCAGTTTACATTCCCGCCAGCAGTGGAGAAGTGTTCCCTTTTTCCCACATCCTCTCCAGCATTTGTTGCTCATTGATTTCTTTATGATAGCCATTCTTTCTGGAGTGAGATGGTATCTCAGTGTTGTTTTAACTTGCATTTCACAGATGGCTAGCGATGTAGAGCATTTTTTCATATATTTATTTGCTTGTTTAATTTCATGCTGTGAGAAGTGTGTATTCATCTCAGATGCCCATTTCTGGATTAGGTCTTTAAATTTGAAGGCCCTGTTATATCTTTGTTCTTTATATATTCTAGACAGCAGACCTTTGTGTGAGTGCTTATTAGTTAAGAATTTTTGAAATTTGTGGGTTGTCTTTTCACTTTGTTGATAATTTCTTTTGACATGCAAAAACTTCTCAACAAGAGTTGATCCCAGTTGTTAATTCAGGTGTTTCCCGTGCGAATACATGTTTGTTCATGAACTCTTTGCTTACCCCTATGTCTTCAAGACTTCCTCCTACTTTCTCCTCCAGGAGACAGTGTTTCTGTTTTAATGTTTAGATGTTTAATCCATTTTGACTTTAGCTTAGTGCATGGTGATAGACCTGGGTCAAGTTTTAGTTTTTCAGCATGTAGACAGCCAGTTTTTCCAGCACCATTTATTAAAGAGACTATATTCCAGTAAGTGTGTTTGGTCCCTTTGTCGAAGATCAGGTGGCAGAGTTTGTTCGCAGAGGCCTCTGCATATTCTAATCTATTCCATTGATCCTCAGGTCTATTTTTTTGCTAATATCATGCTGATTTTGTCACAGTAGCTTTGTAGTACAATTTCAAGTCAGGAATTGTGATCCTCCTTCCTTGTTTGTCAGGAATACCTTTGCTATTCTAGGTTTTTTCTGCTTCCAAATAAATTTTAGGAACTATTTCTCTAATCTGGGAGGTATGTTGGTGGCAGTGTGATAGGGATTGCATTGAATCTGTACAACAATTTTGGGAGTATGGCCATCTTTACTATGTTGGTTCTTCCTATCCAGGAGCAGGGAATATCTTTCCATTTTCTGAAATCCTCTGTGATCTCTTTTTTCAGAGTACTATATTTTTCCATGAAAAGATCTTCAACTTCTTCATTTAGATGATCCCAAGGCATTTCATTTTCCGTGGTGCTATTGTAAAAGGTATTGTTTCTA
The DNA here is from genome assembly GCA_004027165.1 of Ctenomys sociabilis. NCBI lineage: Eukaryota > Metazoa > Chordata > Mammalia > Rodentia > Ctenomyidae > Ctenomys > Ctenomys sociabilis. Next base: position 47,339 of record PVKA01003766.1, on the reverse strand, counting down.
TAGCTTCCCTCTTAGTATGTTTGTTATCTGTGCAGAGGAATGTTATTGACTTTGTATCCTGTTATGCTACTGAATTTGTGTATGAATGCTAGTAGCTTCTTGGTGGAGTGTTTTGGATGTTCCAAGTAAAGTATCATGTCATCTGCAAATAGTGATAATTTAACTTCTTCCTTACCTATTCTTATTCCTTTTATTTCACTCTCTTGTCTAATGGCTGTGGCTAAGGATTCCAGAACTATATTGAAGAGAAGGAGTGGTAGAGGACATCCTTGTCTTGCACCAGATCTAAGAGCAAAAGATTTCAGTTTTCCCCGTTTAGAATTATATTAGCTGTTGGGCTGTCATGGATGGCTTTTATCAAATTGAGGTAGATGGCTTCTATGCCAATTTTCTGTAGGGCTTTGAACATGAATGAATGATGGACTTTTTCAACAGCTTTTTCTGCATCAGTTGAAATGATCATGTGGCTTTTAGATTTCAGTCTATTAATATGGTATTTGTAGATATTTGAAAATTGAACCATCCTTGCATCCCTGGGATGAATCCTACCTGGTCATGGTGTATGATCTTCTTGATGATTTGCTGTATTCTATTTGCTAGGATTTCATTGAAGATTTTTGCATCTATGTTTATGAGGGAAATTGGCCTGTAGTACTCTTTTTTTTCGTTGTGTTTTTCCCTTGTTTTGGAATCAGGATTTAATATTTGCCTCCAGAAATTATTTTGGGAGGACTGCTTCCTTTTCAATTTCATTGAAAAGTTTGAGGAGTATAGTGATTATGTCTTTTATAAATTTCTTGCAGAACTCACCTGTGAATCCATCAGGACCTGGACTGTTCTTTGTGAGCAGGCTTTTTACTACGTTTCATATTTTGTTGGCTGTTATTGGCTTATTGAGAGTTGTTATGTCTTCTTGGTTCAGTTTTGGTAATTTGTACCTTTCAAGGAATCTGTCCATTTCTTCTGTGTCTTCTATTCTTTGAGTGTAAACATTCTCAAGTAGCTATTGATAATCTTCTGAATTTCCACTGGGTCTCTGGTGATTTCACCCCTTTCATTCCTTATTGCTTGTTTTGAATTTTTTTCTTTCCTCTTTTTGATGAGGTTGGCTAGGGGCTTATCAACTTTATTTAGTCTACCAAAGAACCAGCTTTTTGATTCATTGATACTTTGAACTGTTTTCTTCATGTTAATTGAATGAATTTCTGCTCTAATCTTTATGATTTCTTCCCATCTTTTGACTGTGGGTTTGGTCTTCTCTTCCTTTTCTAGATGTTGGAGGTGCAACATTAGTGTGTTTATTTGTTCCCTTTCTGTTTTCCTAATGTATGAGTTCATAGCTATGATTTTCCTTCTGAGAACTGCTTTCATCGTGTCCCATAAATTCCGAGAAGCTGTGGTTGAATTTTCATTGAATTCTAGATATTGTTTAATTTCTTGTTTAATTTCATCTTTGACCTATTGATTGCTGAGTAGGGTATTGTTTAATTTCCATGTATTCAGCGGGTTTTTCTGGGTTCTTTTGTCATTTATTTCCAGTTTTATTGCACTGTGGTTGGATAATATGCATTGTACACTTTCCATTCTTTTGCATATACTTAAGCATGACCTATGGACTAGTATGTGGTCTGTTTTAAAAAATGACTCACGTGTAGCTGAAAAAAAATGTGTATTCAGCTGTGGTTGGGTGAAACACTCTGTATATGTCCACCAGGTCCATTTGTTCCGAGGTCTGGTTCAGTTCTGCTACTTGTTTGCTAATGTTTTGTCTGGTTGACCTATCGTTTTGAGATGAGGGGGTGTTAAGGTCTCCTGTTAAGAATGTGGTCTTGGATATTAGATTTTTCATGTCCATTAAGATTTGACTTATGTAGTTTGGTGCTCCTTTGTTTGGTGCATAGATATTTATGAGTGTTACCTCTTCTTCTTGAAATTTTCCCCAACCAATCTATAGTGGCCTTATTTATTTTGTTTGATCATTCTTGCTTTGAAGTTGAGACTATGTGAGAACAAAATTGCTACTCCTGCTTTTTTCTGAAGTGCTTGGGCATGTAGTATTGTTTTCCATCCTTTGACTGTAAGCCTATAAATGTTGTTTTGAGTTAAGTGTGTTTCTTGTATACAGCATATTGTTGGATTTTGTTTCCTAATCCACTGCGCCAGTCTATTTCTCTTAATTGGTGAATTGAGTCCACTTACATTGATAGTTGTAATTGAATGTGTTGTTATGATTGTCATGTTATTTACCTGCTGTTGTTTACTCTTTTTTGTCCTATGTTATTTTGTTTGCCCTATTTAGTTGGTTCCTTCTATTTTCATTTGTGCAGTTCTCTTCATTGTGGTCCCTCTCTAGAACATCTTTCAGTAGCCTGTGTAGGGATGGCTTTGTCATTATGAATTTGTTTAGTTGTTCTTTGTCATGGAGGTACTTCAGTTCTTTATCGAACTTGCAAGAGAGTTTTGCAGGGTATAGTAGTCTGGGGTGGAATTTGTTTTCATAGAGGACTTGAGGCACTCTGCTCCGTGCTCTCCTTCATGGCTTGTGAAGGGAAGTTGGCTGTAATTCTGATGGGTTTTCTTTTGAATGTGACATGCTTCTTTTCTCTAGCAGCTTTTAGTATATTATTCTTGAGTTTGCTTTCTGGGATCTTGACAATTACATGTCTTGGTGTGTTTTTAGTTGGGTTGAAGTTATTTGGCAGTCTGTGTGCTTCAGTTACTGAATGTTAGATTGTTTCCTCGTGTTTACGAATTTTTCTGCTATTACTTCTGCCCATATTCTTTTTCTGCCATTTGTATTGACTCCTTCTTTCTTATTGATGCCTATTAATCTCACATTGTTCATCTTGACATCATCTTGCAGGTGATGGATTATTTTTCCTGCATCCTCATTATTTTTAAGAGATCCTTTCTCATCTTTTCACTAGCTGCACCAGTGTCTTCAAGATCTGAAACTCTGTCTTGGCTTTCACTCAAATGGTTTTGTAGACCTGTAATTGAGATTTTAAGTTCTTCTATATTTTGACTCTGCTTTGTGTGACCTATTTCTTTTCTGTATTGCTCATTCAAGGAATCTGTCATATTTCTAATCTCCTGTATTTTTTATTTTATTTTTATTTTTTTTAACTTTCTGCAAAGCTTTATTCCAGAGGGGCTTAGTCCTTCTTGGCAGCTGCCTTCCTCATGGTGGCCAGCACGTTGCTCAGCTCCTCACACTTCCTCTTGGCACGGATGTGCATCCCCACTCTTTTCTTGATGAACTTGAGGGTGCGCTTGTCCTTGGAGACCTTGAGCAGCTCCATGGCGCAGCACTTATAGGGGGCGAAGCCACACACCTCCCGGATCATGTCCCACACGAGCTTAGTGTGTTTGGTGAGATGTCCGCGACGGCGGCTATGCCTCGGCTTGCTCACATTCTTAGTCACCTTGTGGCCCTTATTGAGGCCCACAGCCATGGGATAGCAGAGGGCCATGGCTACTCTTCTTCACTGGTTGCTGTGGCAGAAAGAGCTCCTGTATTTTTTTTTTTATCAATGTCTTCTTTAGAGGTAGCTATTAATTTTTTTACTGCAGAGGTTTTTCTAAATTGGGTTTCCTTCATATATTTCCATAATTCATTCTCTACTTCAGATGCTATGATTTCAAAGATTTTTTTCTTTCATAAATTATTTCTGCTTTGAGTTCCTCTCTACCTTTATGCTGTTGTTTCTTTGCTTGAGACGCTGTTAATTCATATGTTTCAGCTGGAAGTGTGTTCTCTGCACTTGTTCTGGGTGGGATTGGATATCCCCAATATGTTTCTGGGTTTGTTTCATTACTTCAGATGTTATGTATTCAGATATTTCTTTTTTTTATTTGAGGTTTTAATTCTGGCCTGAGTTCCTCTATATCTTTTTGGTGTTGTTTCTTTGCTTCTGATACTGTAAATTTATTCATTTCACCTGAGCTTGTGTCCTCTGCACTCATCAATGGTGGGTTCAAGGCCTGAGATTTCATTTTGCACCCTGTCTTTGTGATTTTGTTTAGCACTGACCTCTGACCTCTCATGTAGAGCTTTGGTGCAGTTACAACCTTAGTGGGTAATGAGATTCAGGTTCTGATGTATTAATTTTGAGATTATATAGTTATGCCTGGCCTGGATCTAGCTGTTGGGGTCAGCTCCTATTTGCTGTAGCCCTTCTGGCACAACTGTAAGCCTGTGTTTCCCCCTCTGTTGTGCCCCTACCCACGGAATACCATGGAGCACCGATTCTCTCCCCCACACTCACCTGGCTGTGCTGGGCTGGGTCAGGGCCCGGAAGAGTCACAAAAATTCTCATTTGCTTGGCGGGCTTGGGGGCAGGGGCTCCAGGGATTTTCAGGGCAGGCCGGCCTGGGGTGGATAGTCTTGCTGGCTTGGAGGTCTTTGGGGCTGGGGCTCTGGATGGTGCAGCACACAGAGAAGCTGAAAGTTCTCCCTCACACTCACTGGGCCAAGTCAGGTCTAATTATCTTTAATTATTGTTTTAAATTTTAAAGAATTGCTGGCAAGATAGCTCTGTGGACTAAGCGCCAGCTTAGGCAAGCCCAGAACCTGGGGTTTGATCCCTGGTATCATATGCCCCTCCAGCCTGGCCCCAGAGTGCACTGAGCTAGTTACTGAGACCAGGCATGGTAGTATGCGCCTGTAATCCCAGCACTGGTGAGGCTGAAAGCAGGAGGATCACTATGAGTCTGAGCTGTGTAGTGAAACCCTGTATCAAATACATGAAAAAGTAATAAATAAATTATAAAAAGTCTTTTTGAGTAAATATATCTGTAGGAAGCAAGCCTACTATATTGGATAAATGCTAAATAAATGATTTCCTCCTAAAAAATAAAAAATATCTTTTTACATGATAATCTGTTTACGGAATTCCAACAAGAATCTGTTTTACTAATTGTTCACACTTGACACAAAGAAAAATCTGTGTCGCTACAGGAATTAAGCAGAAAATCCCACTATAGACAGAAAACCTCAAGCAAAGTGATGCATGGCTGTTCAGCCATTGGCAAAATGGCAGGTTTTTTTTTTTTTTTTGACAAAATGGTGGTTAATAAAAATTTAAAAAGCCTTTCCATGTAGACATATCTAATAATAACTGTAATACAAGTAGCAATCATGCCTGCCTTCTCCTTTAATGTAAAATATGGAAAGGAAAAACAAATGAATTGAAAGATAATCCAGTCTTTTTGACGCCTACACCAGCAACACTGCCCCGGCTGTTGTCAGACTCAGCCCTTCATCTGCTGACCGGCAGCCTGGCGAGGACAACGCCTGTCAGGCCAGGCTGTCTCTGTGGAAGCGATGACCAGCTTGGAAGACAGTGGAGGAGTGTTCTAAAGTCAGGTGCAAGTTTCGGTTTAAATTGCTGTGATCCACACAGGACAGCACACTGTCCTCATGGGAACAAGGACTGATGGCAGAATTTTCTCTTATGACTTTCTGCATGTATATATCTTAGTCATCTTTGAAGATTCTGTTTTCCTGAGAGGGAAAGATTTATGTTTTCTAGTTACAGAATTAGAGTTCTGAAGGGTTGTTCTTCTCTGTGTCCCTCTTTGGGATGAGCAGGCCAGCCTGGGGTGGATAGTCTTTCTGCTGTCACCTGACCCTGTGTGCCCAGGATCCTGGGAGGCAGAGGCTGAACAGCCATGCATCACTTTGCTTGAGGTTTTCTGTCTATAGTGGGATTTTCTGCTTAATTCCTGTAGCGACACAGATTTTTCTTTGTGTCAATGAATAAAATGCCTCCTTAGGACTACACATAATGGAAGCAAAAAGAAAGACTGCTTTGTTTTGTTTTGAGTCATATTTTTCATCACTAGAGGAGGGGGCACTCTAAAAATGTTATTTTATAAAATCTTTGTTTCATATATGTCACTACCTGTTATCTCCTGATAGTTTAGGAGGTGTTTGGTAACTTTTTTGAAGTTTGCTTAGCGTAGTTCACACACTAGTTTATGTGTTGCCTATAGGCTAGATTCAGTGCTATATCCCACATACGCAGGGCTTAGTCCTGTATTCCCAGTAAGGGTTTCTGTTCTTTCAGGAGGTTATCACTAAATGAAACCTTAACAGTGTAAGAAGCTATGTAATGTGATTCACAGACTCATTCTTGTCCTCATGTGACTCAGTTGTCATTAGTGATCTGGCTTTATGAACACTGCTAGCAATAAATTAGGGCTGTGAGGTGGTAGACCTGCTCAGCTTCTCCTACAGGGGACTGCCTTCACTCCTGCATGCAGCATTTATTGTCTTGGCCTAGTGCAGCTGCGCTGTGTAAGGTTTGAGTTCAGGACCTGCGTTGGTTGCCAGAAAGTGTGCTGTGATTTCAGTTCACGGCTGTTGAAGAACTCTTGCCTCATCTTGGAAATCTGTTACACAATAGTGCCTTGTTTTCTTTGAGAATGTAATTGATTTCTGTTGCCTTGTGTTTCTTAATAGACTTACTTAAAAGATATTTCCATTATATCATAGAAAAGATGCAAGAGTAAGAACAATTTCCTGTGCATATAGTTCTTACACTATCAATCATGTATTTGGAAAAATACTGCTTATGTTCACATTGAAAATTTAAATCTAGACATTGACTTTGCTTTGTTCAATAAATTTGTTTTTTTCAACATATAGTTGAACACAAGAGGTAGTAACAGTCACTCGGTGCATCATGCCAGACATGTGTGTGAAGCTGGTCGTGAGTGGCCCGCCTCTGCGCCGTCTGCGTGTCCTCAGCGTGTCCTCAGCGTGCAGCCTGGTGTTGTCCATGGGCCTCACTCCTGCGGAGTGTGCCATCTGCAGTATTCCGCATAGAATTACAGCTGCATGAATTCAGCAAAGGGCCTTCTGGATCGCCACGTTCTGAGTTGTTGTATTTTCAGAATTTTGTTTATTGATGTCCCCTGAAAGAAGAGAAACTGTTGATCAGAACATAGGATTAAGGCCTACACACATGGGTATAGGAACGGCATGTGTTTCTGCAAATATATGTTTCTGCACTGTGCAGTATTAAATCATTTAAAATGAAGAGTGACATGGCAGGAAATCTGACACTAAACTGACGTTACTGATGTCAACTTAATGATTTCAGATTATGGTAACTTCAGCCTAAGTCCTTAAAAGCACCTTAGCTATAAATTAGAAAGAAATCCGCTAGTTTTTAAATCTTACATAGTATATGTTTGATTTGTTTTAATTTTAAAATGTTCACGTTTTAGGCCCTGCCCCGGGACACACAGACTGCCATTGTGCCTTGGCATGGTGGCGCACACCTGTAATCCCAGTGCTTGGGAGGCTACAAGCAAGAGGAGCACTAGAGTCCAGTCTGTGTTGTGAGACTCTGTAGCCCCTGTACTAAATACATAAGAATATAAAAAAATAAAAAGTGAAATAGAATATATAAACTAAAACATTAACTTTTAAAAATTAAAATGGTTTAGGACTGGGGATACAACTTAGCAGCACAGCGCCTTCCCAGTAAGTAAGGTCCTGAGTTCACTTCCCCATACCGAAAAGAAAACCTGGTCTAGCTAAGCCTGGTGGTGTAGCACCATAATTCTAGCACTTAGAAAGATTGAGGAAAAGGATGGAAACTTTGAATCCAATCTGAGCAATTTGGCAAGACCTGATCTCAAAATAAAAACTAAAACCTGGGCTAGAATGTGCAGTTACACACACACACACACACACACACACAAAATAGTTCAGAAGAGTTGTCCAATAAAGGTTAAAAAAAAAAAAGTAAATAAAATGCCTTTTGAGAGGTTTCTTTAACTATGTAGTCATCAGGTCTAATTTTTTTTTTTTTTTTGCAGAACTGGGGATTGAATTCAGGTCCTTGAGCTTGCCAGGGAAGCACTTATTCCACTGAGCCATCTCCCTGGCCCCATCAGATCTAATTTGATTATCAGTTTTATTGATATAATTGCTATTTCATTTTTCTTCACACAAAGCTATATCTTGAACTTTATTATTGCTTGCTGAAAGCAATTATTGTGATTTATAATGGCACTTAGTAAATAAAATGTTATTGATCACACACAGTAATAAATATACTTAACTGGTCAATTGGAAAAATAACCAATTTTATGAAGATATTTTTGAAATCTATATATATGTTCTTAACATTCAATATATAAATTTACATAAAATAAAGTGATAAAAATAGTTGGATAGAAAACTTCAATTGAGAATTGAGTACTTTCTGTGTTTTCCCCACTTTTTTAAATTTTATTTTTCTCCACTTTTAAAGTTGCATTCATTTTAGAGTTTCCAGTTTGAATTATAATTAATTCAAGCCCAGATTTGGGTTGTGCTGACAAACAAGAGGGAACTGGGCAAATAGCCCCAAGAGGCCCTGGAAGATTGGAGCATTGTGAGCACACTGACATCCACTTGGTATGACGTGTAAAGCGTGTGTCACTATGCATCCAGGTTTTATTCTTTTGTAACGCTCCCTTCTTCATCATTGAAGGAGCCAGAGTTATAGCTTAACTTTATTCTAGTGTCTTAGATATATAATCCTGCTTCTATTATGTATTCCTTCTGCAGGGTTTAACAGTCTGACCTTTAATTTTCATTACTATACTAAGCACGGTAACCTGATGCTGACATGTAAATTGTGAAACAGCAATTTGCAACAAAGAAAAGGGCTCAACTAAGTGTAAGTTTGATTACTTTGAATTGTTTTCTGTTTCTCTCTTGGTGCAGAGGTACCTGCCAGTTGGCACAGTGGAGCTGGGCATCCACCCCACGTATTTCTGCAGTGCTCACTGTACGGAAATGCTGCTCAAGACAGAGGTGCCACTTGTGTTCTCTGCATTTCACATGTCTGGGTTTGCACCGTCACAGGTAATCCATTGGGAAAAGCATTTCTGCAACTCCCAGATCTGTCTTCTGATGAGAACCGTTGAAATTCACCAAGAGTGTACATAAGTCTGTAGTCCTGTCCCCTCAGCCTGCTTATTTTAATAAGGTTTGTGTTACAGCTGATCCCAGATTCTGAGTTGTGTTTCTGCTCTCAGAGCAAAGACTTTCTGAGAGTCCAGTGAGAGCACCCGGGCTTTTCAGTAGGGATGGTGCTTCCCCGACCCTGAGGATGGTGAACTACCCCAGCCATAGAAGAGTGAACCGAGGCAAGAGGCTAGGACAGGAGGACTGTGTGTAGCACACAGGATGCGCACGGGGCCCTGCCTTCACCTCTGCCCTGGTCCCGGTGGGCTCGATGCCTCTGCTGCCTGGACTCCCACAGAGCAGTCTTTGCGGTGGTCGCAGTCAGTCACCATCTCTCTGCTGTGCCCGCCCACTCTTGGTGGTGAAATGGCTGTTTCTTCTAATCAGGCTAAATAGCTGTAGTGCCGCTCAGGAGTGGAGTGCTCACTACCATGGAGGACGCCCTGGGTTTGATCCCCTCCCAGCTGCACCTTGTGGCCAGAGTTCCTTCAGGTGGAAATACTTAGTCAAAGGATAGGAACATTTTTTTTTTTTTATGTTTTTGTATTTTAGGGAAGGGTCTGCAGGGTTTCCAGGGTCTCTGCCTATTTACAGCCTCCCAAGAGTTGGGATTACAGGTGCACACCACCACACCCAGGCTCAATTGCTCTGTCAGCACACCCCAGGGACCGGGCCGGCATGGCAGACCCAGGGATTGAACCCCCCTGCCCCTGTGCCTGCTTGCAGGTGCTTTAATCCACTGAGCTATTTGGGTAGCCCTGGATGGGAACATTTTAAAGACTCGTCTTTACCCAATTGCTTGATTTACTTGCTTGATACAAATGAAGAGAGCACCAGGTATCCAGGTCTGGGGTATTTGACTTTTGAAAAGCTAATCACTAATTTAATAGCTGAAATTTTTCCCTTTCTTGAACTTCATGTTTCTGTGAGCATTAACCCAGTCAACTGTGTGTTTATATTTTCATTAATGAGTCAGATCTTCTAACTGCTTACACTGATATATTCCTTAATGTTTATATGTGTTTTTAAAAATGGAACCTACTATCCAAACCTCTCCTGCTTCTCTTTTTCATTTTTTTGTGGAGGGTGAGAGAGGTTAGTGGTTGGAGGAACAGGAATTGAACTCAGGACATTCATGCTTGCCAGGCACTGAGCTATATCCCCAGCTCTCCCACTTCTAAATTATACATAGTTTACTTACATTAATCATGTGCTCTTGTATTACTGTGTGTTGCCCATACAGAATGGTAAGGTTCATTTTGGAGAATTGGTGCATGAACTTAACAACATATCTTGATATTTTCAAGCCCATTGTTCCCTCTTTCTTCTCCTCCCCCTGCAAAAGCTGCCCTCTAGTTTCCTGTCACCTCTCTCACTCCTTCTTTCCTTCCTTCCTGGCCCTTTATAATTCTTTTGAGAAGTATTTATTCAGTTGCTTTGCTTGTTTGTTTTGGTGTAGTTTTTTCAGAGGAGTATAGTGTCTGTTTCTGAATTTGATCGATGTATAATTCAGAGCAAGAAATGCTTATACTTTTAAAGAAGAGAATTTTATCAGAATTCATGTAATAGGTCTTGAAATATTTAATTTATATAGCCTGTCATTTTCCTTAAGAAATTTGCCTGTTTTTATGCATGCAGGGTGTGATAACATTTGCCACAGTATTAACTCAAAGATGTAAAAACCATAAATATAGAAAAGAAGGCATACAAAATTATTCTCGAATAACAACATTCCTATTGGGTTCTGTTTTTAAGCTACTTTTAAAATAAACATTTCAAAACTTATGTTTTAGTTACCTATGTCAATCAATAACAATATTATATCTTATATTTTTTGAGACAGGGTCTTGCTATATAGTTCAGGCTGGCGCTGAACTAACTATATAGCCCAGACTGGCCTCAAAATTGGGGCAATCATCCTGTCTTAGCTTCCCAAGTGCCGGAATTACAGTTGTGTACCACTGTGGATTTTTTGTTGTTGTTGTTGTTTGTTTGTTTGTTTTCTTTGTTTTTGAGGAAATACTAGGAATCAAACTCTAGACCTTGTGTTTGCCAGGAAGGCTGTGCCATCAGGCTCTGTTCCTAGCCCTCTTTGTCCATTTATTTTTATTTTTTCTCTAGGCCAGGATCTACAGGGTTTCTCTAAGTAGATCGGACTTGAGGTGATCTCCTGTGTTTAGCGTCCCAAGGGCTGGGATTGCAGGCTCGTGCCACCACGCCATCTTAATTCCCTCTCAGAGTGCCCCGCAGGCACTGCGTGCTGGGGATGGAAGCCCAGCTACTGCGCTCTGCCTGAGCAGGCGTTAGTCAGCTGAGCTCTCAGGGTGGCCCTCTTTGTCCGTTTGTTGATTAGAGCTCTTGTTCTTTTGGCACTTAGGGTTTGCTTCTCTTTAGGTAGTCCAGACCCTAATCTTTTGCTGAAGGGTGGCTGGCACAGGTGCCCTCTCAGCACGTGCCTGCCTCTGCACTCCTGGCGTTTCCTGCTGTGGGGAAGCGTGTCAGTGTGCTGTTGTCATGCGTGGACTCTCTGCTCCCTGTACTGCTGGCAGTCCTGCTCAGCAGGTGTGGGGTTTTGTAGTGCTGTCCATAGTGCTTCTCATTTTCAGGTCTTCACCTGTCTTTTATTCATCTTGAATTGACTCTTGTACAGAATGAGCGACCAGGCCTAGTTGTAATCTTTCCTAAGTGGAGTTCAAGTTTTGTTCGCAGCATTTGTTAAGAGGCAGCCATTTCTCCAGTGTGTGGTTTTGGTTGTCTGGAATCAGATGGCTTTATTTGAGTGGGTTTGTTTCTGTGTCCTGTGTTCGGTTCTTTATTTTCTGCCATTACAATGGCATCGTCTATAATTGTGTCAGTACCATGCTTTTTTTTGTTACCATGGCTTTGTAGTATGTTTTAGAATCTGCTGTTATAATGTCTTAAGCCTTGCTCCCCCTCCCAAGATGGCTTTGGTACCTGCAAGCAGGCTAAGGGGCTGGGGCCTTGATCTGGTGCTGCCTCTGGAGAGACGGTGATTGAACCTGGGCATGGTGGCACATGCCTGTAATCACAGCACTTGGGAGGCTGTAAACAGGCTGATAGCTACAAGTCCGATCTAGTAGTGAGACCTTGAACACCCTGTAGCCCTTACCTAAAAATACAGAAAAAAATAAAAAAGATTGCTTAGGCTATTCTGGGTCTTAGTGTTTCCATATGAATTTTAAGATTGATTTTTCTGGTTCTGTGAAGAATGTTAGCATTTCAATGGGGATGTCTTGGATCAGAAGATCCCTTTGGGTAACATGGCCATTCTAGTGGCAGTATTCTACCAACCCATGAGCTTGGGAGATCTTTTCATCTTCTGGTGTCTACTTTGCTGTGGTCAGTGTGCTGACATTTTTCTGTAGATGATTCCTACACTCTTGATTAGATCGTTTCCTAGGTTTGGTTTATTCTTTTTTTTTTAGCTCTTATGAATGGCACTGTGTTCCTAATTTTTTTCTCAGCTAATCTACTATTGATTTTTATGAATGCTGCTACTAATTTTTGTATATCGATTTCTTCATGAGGTCTAATAGTCTTCTGGTGCAGATTTGTGGGTGTTGTGTGTAAAGAATCATACCATCCAAAATAAGGATAGTTTGACTTGTTCCTTTCCTGTTCATACCCTTTTATTTCTTTTGCCCAACTGCTCTGGCTAAATTTTGCAACATCAGATGAATAGGAGTGAGGGAGTAGGTACATTGTGTCACTCCTGATTTTAGAGATGTTTTTAGATTTTTACTCTTCTGTAGGCTATCAGTGAGCTTGTCACAAACGGCTTTACTAGCCTGAGGTGAAATCCTTCTGTGCCTATTTTTACCAGGATTTAATTGTGACATGATGTTGGATTTTGTCAAAGGCTTTTTGTGCTTTTATTGAGATGATCATTGATTTATTTTAACCTTTGAGTCTGTTTATGGAATGCATTAACATTTACGAGCTTATACCATGTTCTTTAATGTGAAACTGGATTACTAAAGACTATGGGAGAAGCTTTAAATAGCTCAGGCTCCACCATATTAATTTAGTGCTCAAAAGAAAACATATTCTTCTATCGATTTGATGTATTTGATTAGTTAAATTATTTTATTAATTTGAAACTGCATAAAAATAGATTTATTTAATGAAGGTATTATATTATTTCTAAACAGTAATGTTATTTTTTCTTAAATTAGTGTAAAAAAGCTCTTATAATGGCTCCCTATTGAGCTAATCACTTGGCCTTCAGAAGCACATACTCATTGCTTTGTTTATATTGTTTTTCGTTTTATTGCTAATTATAAAATACGAAAACGGTTTAAGTAACTAAGTAGGTATATGTGATTAAGTAATATTTGGTACAAATTTTATATTTCAAAGCTTATTCGTTTTGATCTAATTAGGAACAGAGCGTTTTGAAGTTGTGTATTTTTAGACACTAGGGGATTAGATGATTAGTGAAGGATTCGTGGGAAAGTTGCTACATGAAATATAGAGATCTCTAGAGTAAAAGTAATAGGCTCAACTAGAGTATAAAACATTAAACATGCTCAGAAATGCATATTTGTTGATTAGAATTTCTTTTAAGAGTGCCTGAAATTGGAAAGAAAATAGATGCATGAATACATCTCATTAAACGAGGAACAGAAAATTGTGTTCTAATTAACTTTTTTAAAGTTTTATTTTTCCTAAAATACTTTTTTATCATATTTTATTCACTTTCCTAGCTTAAGAAATCCCATTTATCTTGAATGGTTCATCTCCTGTACTTCTGTGGGTCCCCACCCCGCATGTCAGGTTATCGCACTGTGGATGGGGTGGGGTGATCCCATAGACAGTCTGTGGGAATCCCTTTCACTTTCCTCCTTGACTGACTCTCCTATCACCAAAGCTGGACACTTTTCGGGTTTTGTGAATGGCTGGCCCTTTTTGAAAACGATAACTTACATATAAATGGAAATCTAGATGTACAAGGATTGGGTCTGTGTTTTTTGTAGTGACTCTTTGCAGTTTAAAAATATTTCTCAGTTGTATTTCATTTGAATGTTTAGCCTTCCTTATGTGGCTGATGGACACATTTAGGGTCAGTGAAGTAAGTCAACTTACTGAGGTCACTCAGACAGTGAGGACGTCACATAAAACACTAGGGTCCTGAGGCTGATTTTCTTCTTGCCTATCCTGTGGTGAGAGTAAGTAGAGCAAGGCAAAAAGAGTTGTTAAAGAGAGTGTCTTCGAGGCCGGGGAGATAGCTCAGTGGCTTAAGTGCCTGCCTGGTAAGGTCAGGTCCTGAGCTCGATCCCTGGCACCAAAGTGGTGCCTTTGAGTCATGAGGCTTGATCGTCAGGAGCCAGGTCTAGTTTTGCTTTGCTGGCTGTCCCTAAGTCATTATTTAACAGCAGTTAGAGACAGACCTCTGACATCTTCTTTAAGGAAGGTGGAGATTCAATCCGAGATATTCATGTTCCTGACTGTGAGTGTTGGTCTCTTTGTCATTGTTATTTTTAAAAACCTTTCCACTTTCCATAATGGGAGGAGTATTGCTTTTGTAATCGGAATAAATGTTGTTCAGAAAATAAGCTAAACAAAAGGTCAAAACCCAAACTGAAAAGAACCCTTTTGTTAAAAAAAAAAAATCTCATTTTCAAGTTATTCTCTACATTAGCTCTCCGTTTTTATGTTATATAATTCTGTTTGGTTTAAATGGTTTTCTGTTTCAGCGAGAGTCCATTTGCATTAATCTAACACTTAGCAATCTGCATAATTACACATCTGTGATTGTAGGTAGGATAGGGAAAATTCACATCTCTGAAGTGAAATAACCTCTTAGCATTTGTTGTCTGTAGAGAGCAGGCTGGCATTGTGGGCAGGAGACAGACAGCATGCGCAGCGGAGGTGCTCAGCAGGGCCTGCCCGCACCGCGCCGCAGCCTTCCTGGAACTGAGTCTCGGTCTCAGACTGCTCACGCAGGAGCAGCGGGCAAGGCACTTGCCAGGCCGCTGTGCAGGAGCATGTTCTCAGTTCACTGCAAGGCTTTCTTTCGTTTCGTGTTATCTTAACTGTAGTTCAGTAAGCTTCCTAATGATTTTTTTTTTTTTTTTTTTAAGATTTGCCTGCAATGGATCACTCAGTGTTTCTGGAATTACTTAGATTGGACAGAAATATGCCATTACATTGCTGCTTGCATTTTCCTTGGTCCTGACTACCAAGTATATGTCTGCATAGCTATATTCAAGCATCTGCAACAGGAGATTCTGCACCACACTCAAGCCCAAGATCTGCAGGTGTTCCTAAAGGTATGTTTATATTGATGGGGAGATGCTGACATAGGCTTAATAGCCACTTTGGCGCATGTAATGTCAGATGCTTTCCTAGAAATTCTTCCAGTCTCCAAAATAACTTCGAGAGGCAAGTGTTACTCATATCCCTGCTTTAGAAATAAGCAAGGCGAGATGTGGAGTTAAGTAAGTCGCTCACGCTGCACAGCTGGTGTGCTCTAGCAATGCACTCACTTCTGTTAGTATCACTATGTCTTAATTTGGCCACTAAAAGAGTTGGCCAGAGGTTTGATACTTTTTAATAAACATTTAGTTTACTATATCTTCATATTCTTCATAATATACTCTTAAATTTCTATTTTTATAAAAGGTTTTCATGAAAGGTATTTCTGTAATAGCATTCTTTTAAGAGTGTCATGTTTGTTAATATTTTAAAACAAAGTATAGTTTTCTGAAATACAATAATGTGACACTTGAAGCTCTGATCTAGGGCCTATAAATGCACTCTGATGGGTGTGTGGAAACATGATTTTTTTGGACTTGAAATCTTGCTTTGAGTCTGAACTGGTTCCTTTCCCTACTCCCCTGCCACTGCCCACAGGGACATATGCCACATACTCACCCAGACCAGCGTTGTCTCCTTCTAGGCTTTCTGAAGGTCAGAACACAGCTTCTCTGTGGACAGATTTTGTTGCTTTAATATTACTTACTTGACAGTTATTTTCCACTTAATAATTTTTTTCTTTAAATAAATGCTAGTGGCCATTTAAGATTTTTAGTCTCTCAGTCTGTCAAGCAACTTGTAGGTCTTCCGAAAGCTCATGTATCGCTGTAATTCTAGAAATTTCCTAGTGATCGTGTGTGCCAGACATTCTCCCAGTGCGGGGAAAAACTCAGGGAGGTGAAAAACATAAAAAAGGATTTGCAAGAGGTGATCATAGAACAAGGAGGATCACACACGGGTCCATACCGGATGGAAAGCAGTCGGAATTGCAGAGCATGAAATTCTTCTGTCTTCTTACAACCTGACTGTCTCCCTACCCTGTATTTACTGCCTCTTGCCCCCCTTCAGTTTCTTACATAGTTTGTAGCACTATCTTAAATTATTATTTTAGTTTTTGTCCATCTTCCCCAGTGTAATATTTTAGTTCCAAAATGGCTGTGACAGTCCATCTATAAGGCATGGTTAAAATATTTGTGAATATTTACATTTTTGGAAATGTGTTACAGTGAAACACGTGTGCTCACTGTGAAGACTGGGACGAGTGAGTTCAAAGCAAGGCAGAATGTCGTGGGTATTCTAGGAGACCTTAGTGCAGTGAGTGTTCTGTCTTTTTAAAAATTTAAACATTCACCATATCTTTTGGTAAATCCTCAGACTTAATTTATTTTTTTTTATTTTTTTTTTAACAAGCTTAGTATTTTATTATGTACTAGGAGTGGAGGAGATGTGCACAAACAGAAATATGGAACACCTAAACAAAATCTGGATTTCTGATAAGAACCTGTCTGTTTCCGAACAACACAGAAGCCTGGCAGAGGGGGGCATCAAGTCTCACAGCACAGCTGGTAGTTGCTCCTGGGTCCTGGAATGAACCCAGCACAGCTCGCTGTGCTGCTGCAGCGAGCTCAGGCCTGAGACTTGGTAGCAGACACAGCTAAACCCAGTAAGATGGCTGCGGCCGTGGAGCCTTGGCAGCAGTCCGGGTGCACGTCACAGGCTGGGAGCGATGGCGGTGCCTCGGTAGAAGCAGAAGAGGCCGCAGGCGAGGGTGGGCACAGTGCCTGGGCTGCCTGTGGGTGCCGTTGGGCTCTCATGAGTCTTGTGGAGGAATTTTTCCTTGATGCCTTCTGGGTGTAGACAGTGGCTTTAAAACCTTTAATGCCTGGGGGTTGTGGTGGTTCAACAGGTGCCTCCGAAGTCACAGGGCTGGGAGGTGCCATGTCCAGTTTAACGTAGGACAAAACCTGGACGCTACAACTTTTAAAGTCTTACGTGGTACCTGATGTATTCCTTAAGTCAGGAACAGATGTATTTCTTTTGAAGCCTCACATCCCACTGTAGTTACAGGGATTAAGCTCAGGAAATCATGTTTTATACTTTCTGTCCCAAAGCCTCAGACTTTTCTTTTTGGTACCAGGGATTAAACTCATGACGTTATGCTTTCAAGGCAGGCACTGTGCCACTGAGCTAACCGAGCAGACTTCTTAAAAGAAAAAAGGTAGTAGTTCTCTAACTAGTTGTGTATCAGCATCACAACTGTAAAACAGGTATCAGAGTAATCTGCTATAAGAGCTGTCATAATGATCATGGATAGGTGATTTAACCACATTATTCCATAGTTTTATGTATTTAATCATGATTGCTTCTAAAACAGGAAAAGACAAATAAAATAGGGGACTTTTAACTTTTTGTTGTGTTTATTTGTGGCCTTGAAAAATTGTATTATACTTTTAAAATAATGAAACTACTTTTAAAAAGACATGTTTGGTCATTATATAAAAATATTATAAATGTATGAGTTCAAGTGTCCAGACCCAATTGAATTAGTTTTCAAAGTACTGAAAAAGCCACAGATACCTTCAGTTCTTATCTCTTATTCCTGAGAAAGTATACAGTTCCAGAATAAGTAGGTAAGTAGACAGTTCCAGAAGACTGAACATGTTCAGTTCCTCTCCTGACTTAAGTTTCATATATTGACGGGAGTGTCATAATAAAAGCATTGCTTAGGAATTAGCATGTGAGGTGTGCGGCCTAGAGATAATATTAGCCCGTTTGTGTTCATGTTGGCCTAGACTGCAGGCCAAGTCCAGTAACTGAGAGTTGAAGCTCCTTGCCCACATTTCTAATGACCAGACAGCAACTCTTTGTGATTCTGAATTGGTGCATTGAAAAGATAAGCTGGAATCTTGGGTCCAGGAGGAGTGGGCCCCAGTGGGCAGCCTGCTGCCAGGGGAGGAAGGGCATAGAAGGCCTGAAATCTCAGGTCCAGGAGGAGTGGGCCCCAGTGGGCAGCCTGCTGCCAGGGGACAGAGGGTGTAGAAGGCCTGCGATCTCGGGTCCGGGAGGAGTGGGAACCAGGGGGCAGACTGCTACCAGGGGAGGAAGGGCGTAGAAGGCCTGAAATTTCAGGTCCAGGAGGAGGGGGAACCAGGGAGCAGCCTGCTGCCATGGGAGGGAGGGCATAGAAAGCCTGTAATCAGTGCTGAGCACTCAGGCACAGGCAGAGCAGAGCTTGCTGGGAGCGCAGGCAGGTCTCAGGCCTGGAGACATCAGCTTCTGCGTGTCTGTCTGTCTTGTCTTTTGTGATGGAGTGGTGCTGGGAATTTTAAAGCATTTTGTGCCTGTGATGATGGTTCTGAGAGTAGAGTGTGAGCATCATAATTCTGTGTAGAAAAACACCCAAGAATGTCAGTATTCTGACACATCACAGCTAGCTAGAAAGCCTCAGCCTTCTTTCTTAATCTTTTAAGGAAAAAGCTCAGTGGACCCATCTGTAACATGTATGTACTCACGCACCCACACGCACACCATTCTAGTGGCAGTTCAGCAGTAGCTCACATGAAGAGTCACCAAGTGTTCTGGAGACGGGCACTTTTCCACTCTCTAACATGCTAATAGGCTGGCAGTGAACACGGTTGTAGTTTATAAATTCAACCTGGGGACAAATGTCACTGAAATGCCAGGGTAGGAAAAGATTACCTTCCAGTGAAAATCAGGTTGTGAAGGTTCAAAATACATAATTAAAATGCCTTAACTAAATCCTGCATATTATGGCAAAATCAATTTATAATTATGAAAAAATCAGATTAATTTCAACCCAATCAGTTAATTGTCAAGAGGGATTTTTGTTGTTGTTGTTGATGATGCGATTGCAGCTGCTGTGAGCAGAAGATGTTGGCCGGTAAAAAATGCAGATTAGCCTGAGAGCAACTGAACAGTGCACGCTTTTAGGAGGCAACAGTATGCGTAGTACTAAAAATAAGTCACCATTTGAGGTGACAATAAAACAAGTCCCGTCATGTGTTGAGCAGAGCTTTCCTTCATTGCCTTTCTGTCATTTCTCTACTTCACCTGAATCTGAGTTCACTCCCTACATTGTCACTCTGTGTACGTGCAGGCTGTTGTTCAACCTCCTTGTGCTGTCGGGCTGTGGAGGAATTAGAGGAGGTAAAAAGACTTACAGAACATCCCCTGGAACCAAGCGTGTCAGACAAAGCTGTTTCCCAGTTCCTGTATCCCTGCCCTGTCCCTCTCTTTCTCTTCCTTCTCTGTTAAGAAAAATGTAGAGAAACAGAGGTGGAAGTAGTTGTCTGAGCCCATGGCCAGCCTCCGTGCACTTTCTGTCCCCGTGTTTGCCCAGCCTCAGGGGCTTCTTAATACCACAGCATAGCAGCATCTGGAGTGCACACCACTTGCACCCTCAGCCAGCAACATTCTTGGTTCTGCATCTGGTCGAGACCTCATGGGCCAACCAAGACAGGGCTGGCCAGGACAGAGCCAGGTGTGCTGCAGTGGGCCTCTGTCATCAAGGAGAACATGCTGAGTGCTGAATCTCTAAGAACGCCTCAGTCCCTCCAGACCCATGCCCACTGTGTGCTGCTCTGACTCTAAGGGTCAGTCTGGGTGCTTGCTGGCACATCTCTGCTTTCCCACACCTGCTAGTCAGAACTTGCACAGCAGTGCCTTGAGTGCTGACTGTCATGTGCAATCCCAAGTAGTTTGGCATCTTTAGAATAAAGTTCCAAAGTGTTACTTTTGGAACTTTTTAGTACTGGACAGTCAACATTTTAAAGCCACTGAGTCCCAGAATTTCTGATACACCAAGCAGTTCATGGGGTACCTACCAGAAGAAACATTGCTTACAGGAAGTTTATTTCTACCACTGTAGCCACAAGAAGATCCTCTTAAATGGTAGGTTCAGTTGGAGCATTTTAGCCAGAGTAATGGGCAGGGCTGTTTTCCTCAGGCCCCTCTGCTCAGAGGCTTCAGGTGTGAGACTTGATGTCAGTGCAGATCCTTGCTAAGGAAACAGCATGAAGTGTGCTGACTGCTACACATTGTCAACAGGGCAGCTTGATTCCATTTTAACCCAAAGGAACCTACTCTTTGTGCTCTATAATTTATAAGAGGCCATTAAAAACACCTCGCAAAGCATTACTAAGTAAAATGTGTGGGAACAGATGTCGGATCTTACTGTAGCTTAGTCCTACATTGAGAATCAGGATGCTGTGCTCTTGGCGTTCCTGTGCCACGTTTGCCTCCTGCACAGACGCTTTATCTCCACACTGCATTCCATGACTAGGGGACCTGTATTCACTTTTAACATTTCTGTTTGAAGTTAGTTTCTGTAGTATTTTTTAAACTTACAACAGATGCAAAAAGCTTTTAAAGGTCTGGGTATAACTTGCTCTCCAAAATAAGTGCATGCAAGCAATTTTTGAGGGACGTCAGGGATACCATTACCATAATACCCTGGTGATCCCCTTTTTCCCATAGGAGGGGCTGAAGGCCAGGTGCTGCTTTCTTCCTCGGGGGTCCTGTGTGCTTACCGTATATTGGCTGGGGTCAGGCAAGATTGCCACCATTTCAAAGTCCAGCAGTTCATTTAAAACATGTTCTGTGTTCTTATGGCCACCGTGAGTACCTGGAAGCCCCTGTGTGCCAGCCCTGTCACTCTCGGACTTACTGTGCTGTTTGTGGCTTGCTATGTATCCCAGCTGTAGTCACAAAATAGGGCGACCGGTCTACACTGACTGTGAGTGCTTCTGAGAGAGCAGTGCTGATCAATCTGCAGCATTTTAGACGGCCTCGGTCTTCCTTAGAGAAACCACACCTGCAAGGCGGTGGAGGGGCTTTGTAGACAGAAGGTGAAGCAACTCCTGCAGCAAAATCAGGCCAGATGAGGAGAGGTCTGGGCAGAGGCTCACCTGAGGGTGCACTGAGCGCCCTGGCTCAGAAGGTCTCTGGGCAGAGCAGGGTAAGAGAGCAGGGCCGGAAGGGATGAAGTAGCCACTGGTGATAAGGCTGTGGTGTCTGTGCCACAGAATTCTTTTTCTAAAAATTTTTCCATAATTTTATTGAAGAAAAAATAGCAATGAGACAGTTTTAAATCAATTTAGTAGGACAGATTCAATAATTAATACTTGCATATTGTTTTCTTAGTGGTTATTTGATGTACAAGGTGAAGACATGATATTCTATTTACAAACACTATTAGAGCAGATCCCTCTATTCATTGAATTAAGAGAATGTAGCTGTATACCTGTTTTTTTGAAGCTGATTTATAGTACAGTTTCAATAATTAATACTTTTTACATTGTGATCTTCCTAGTGTCTATCCATAGTACAAGAAGCAGACAGGATATCCTGTCCAAACACTTAGTGCAAATCTTTCTTCTCATAGAATTACGTGTAAGTAGCTAAATATGTATCCTGCGTATTTTGCACATACAAATACAGAATGGTCCTTCCTTTGTATCCCATTTTTTGTTTAGTCCTGTCAGAGATGGGTATTCTGTTGGCATTCAATTATTGTAAGTGCTTGAATTCAGCAAAACACTCCAACACAGTCCAACAGTCCACAATAGTAGTGGGTTACCTGAAGAAGTTGTTGACTAGAGCCATTTACAGCTCAGCATATTAATATGGCTTTATTTTATTTTTTATTTAAATTTACTTATTTATCACAGTGTCTCGCTACACATCGCGGATTCTTTTTTTGTGGGGGTGAGGGGGGTGGGGTCAGCTCAGCCCGCCCTGGGGGGAGGGGCTGGCAAGGCATGTGGTGCTGGGGACCGAACCGCAGTCCTTGAGAGGTGCTTTAGACTGCTGAGCTATCTTGCCAGCCCTGGCTTTATTTTATATACCTGGTTTTTATACTTTTCTGCTGGATGGTTAAGACCAACATAAAGCAAGATCTATATAACAAGAAATGTAACTTTTGTATCTGATAAGGTCAGTCAAGTCCCCTTAGGGTTTATCCTGTAACCCTATACTGCACCTTGTAGATCCTTTGTCACCATCAGCCATGTGGATGAGTCATGGCCATTGCTTGACCAATTTACTCTGTGTGTGTCACAGAGTTCTGATGTTAGAACACTTCGTGGGCAGAGGAGGCCTGTGCCATCCTGGGACACATCGAATGTATAAAACAACCCAGGCTTGGAAAGTGCATCTGTGGAGGAGTTTGGGCGTTGACTCCTAGTCCTGTGCTCCTCCTCAGGAATCAGTTGTCTGGTCACAGTAAAAGAAATCCTAAGATCAGTGGACCATAATCAAATGCTCTCAATAGGAAAACAGATGCATAGTGGAAGCTGGACTTGGAAGCATGAGGGAAGGGGAAGCTTGTGTGGGCTGTGCCATGCAACATTGCGCGCAGAACATGTGGTGGGCAGTGGTGCCTTCTGGTGCTTGTTGGTAGGTCAGCATTTAAAACCCTGAATTACCGATGAAAATAAATCATTGAAATCTCATCAGTTGAATAAGAATTAGAAATGGATTTGAGCCCAGCCTTGGAAAGAGAAGCTTAGCAAGACCTTACCGCAGAATAAAAATTTAAAATTTTTTGCTCTGTGTGCAGGCCCTGGGCTTAGCCCTGAGTCACACGCACATGCACATGCACATGCATAGGCATTATGCTCCATTTTTATCTGTTTTTAAAGAATCTTTTCTGAACAAATACCATGCTGTTGATACAAAACAAGATACTACTATTACCTTGTATATCTAATGCCTGACCATGTAGAGAATAAGGGCAGTCATACTTACACACAATCCAGTACTTTTAGGTCTAGAAATAAAATAGGGTGAAGCAGCGTTTGAAGGCACGGTCTGTTATAGCTGAATGGCAGGCTGGCTGCGCAGGTGATCGAACTGCATGGAAAGTGTCTACGAAACCAGGTGTGATGAAAACTACTCCACTGTGAAGACCAAAAGTAAAATTCCAGTATTTGAAATCTTGTTTGGAGCTAAAGTTGCCTACAGATTTTATGTATGTACCTATTTTTTAAAAATTTTTTGGCCAGCTCAGCCTGCTCTGAGGGCGGGGCTGGCACAGCATGTGGTGCCAGGGATCAAACTGCGGCCCCCTGCACTTGACTAAGCTTGCCTAAGCAGGTGATTTAGACCACTGAGCTGTGTAGCCGGGCCGCCTACAAATTTTACATGATAAGGTATTGCATTTTGAAAACATTCTTTTCCAAGTGTACATTTAAAGTTTTCCTCTTAAATGAAATAAGACCTTCATATCTTCCTGAAAGAATGAAAGACATCCCCCAGCGGCACTCCAGTGTTCACAGTGGCACAGCTTGCAGTGGCTTCGTCTTGGGAACAGCACTCATGTGGAAGATGGATAAAGACTGTTCATCTTTAGTGGAGCACTCAGCTGTAAGGATAGACTTTGGACGTTTCTAGCTACATGAGGCACCTTGAGACCATACTCCTAAGTGGAATAAATTAGACCGCATGTGTACACACCACATTGTTTCTCTGGTGTGAGAAAATGCAAGTATAAACAGGACCGAAGTATATGATAGATACTGTGAACTAGGAAGGAAATGTTCAGATGGGGAGGGGACTCAGGGAAACGGGGTGGGGGAGGAAGGGAGATGATGAAAAAAGAAAAAGTGGAAACGTTTTTGTAAATGAAGAGGGGAAGAGGAGTTGAAGGGAAGGGAAGGGAAAGGACGGGGAGAAAAAAAGCAGGTTATATCACTGGTACAGATTCCCTATGATGAGTGTGAGGATTATGTACTATTTTTTAGGAATAAAACTTTTAACAAGAAATAATACCTTAATAACTTTATAACCATTTCAGTAGGAATTTTCTACATTCTCTTTAATGTCTAAAATGAAAGGGACAATTACCAAAAATATTTTCTAAAGAAAGAAATATATTTGAACCAATAATAACTATGGCTTTCCTAGATAATTTTGTTTAACTTAAAACAATAATTAAAAGATATTAAGTAGATATTGATTATTTTTTTGCCCAAGAAAGTATTAGAGAAATGATCCAAGTGCTGTTGTCTCTGATTATAGCTCACACTGCATGAGCTATAGCATTTCTAGGACACTTGTGACTGTACGGAAACAGCGCTCATGGCCTTCCATCATCATTCCCTGTTTAGAATAAGACGCAGCCACGATTTCTTGCCAGCTAGGCATGCTTGTAGTGAAGAGGTGATCAAAAGCAGATCACATGCAATTTGAAGGAAATGGGTGAATTCATAACAGCACCATGGTTGCTACAATAACTGTGTAAAGTGATTGTGGAACAGCAAGATTTTCCCTTGTTCCAATCCTGTTCTTCCTGTAAGAAAGAAGTGAAGTATTTTCATGGAACAGGGATCTGCATTCTGCTCTTCAGCAGGCAAAGCTCTTCGCTGCGGTTCAGTCTAAATCCATGAGTGGGGACGCGCTGTGACTGCAGTGTTGACGCTAGGGCAGGTCCAGGCTTTGTTCATGCTTGTGTCCTCGGTGCACAGCAGGGACCTTCAGTGCAAGGCGGTGGGCACATGGATGCAGAAGTGAGCTTGGACGAGCTGGAGCCTGTCGCCCTGAAGGAGGAGCTCAGGTGTTGTGCTGTGCGCAGTGCTGCGCCCGCAAGCAAGTCTGACTTCGTCTGCTCGTAGCCTTCTGGTGCATTCTCATCTTTTTAGAAACGCCAATTAAACTGCTTCTCTAATTGTGTAGATTTTAACTGGTGCATGGCGAACATGAAGAACATTTTCCCAGTTAGCAGCAGGCTGAGAATTACTGCTTCTGATCAGTGACAGCCGAGGCCTTCAAGAGGATCGGGTCGGCAAGCATCAGGCGATGTTGCCCGCTCTGCTGCCCTGATGCCTCTCTGCTGTGAACCGGTTGCCAGCGCACACATCTGGCATATGGTGTGTTTGTCTTTTACTCTTCTGGACTGCGTGTGTGTGTGTGTGTGTGTGTGTGTGTGTGTGTGTGTGTGTTGTGTGCTCTTGCTTCTAAGCTATAAACCTCTGAAAGGTGTGAATTGTTGACATTTTTCTATC
Organism: Ctenomys sociabilis; assembly: GCA_004027165.1. Classification (NCBI taxonomy): domain Eukaryota; kingdom Metazoa; phylum Chordata; class Mammalia; order Rodentia; family Ctenomyidae; genus Ctenomys; species Ctenomys sociabilis. The sequence continues at coordinate 22,067 of PVKA01003766.1, read as the reverse complement.
TCCTAAAACTCCTGACTGTTACACTGATCCAAGGATAACTTCCTCTGCAGATTACTTTTTGGCTTTTGAAGGCAGGTGAATGTTTGGAGATACTAGAAGGTGTAGTCAGAATTCTCCCCAAAGACTTGAATTCTAAATGGATGTTCTTATTGATTATTCCACTAATGTCCTCACTTGGGACATTAATCATTAAATTCCAAATCATTTTAGACATGCATGATACCAGTGTCATGAAACAGACCTTTGGGAGCTTTACGGACAGTAGCTGAGTGACAGGTACTTCTTGCACTGCTACAATATAGTATTATTTTATAGATACTTCACTGTCTAGGAGTTTGTTTTACTTTACATGAACTACAGAGGATTTTGGTTTTGGCAGCAGACAGCCTCATTTCCTGAGGACCTGGCTGGTTCCTGCCGTGCACACTCCCAACCCACCACCGGTGGGGCACCCCACCCTCAGTGGGGCAGTTCCACATTGGCGGCCATGCAGCCCACCCTGCCATCGTGGCTGTGGGCGCTGCCAGCCGGGAGGTGCGCGCTCCACCTGCTGAGCGGCTCCTGTTTTGTGTTCCCTGGCAGGAGGAAGCTCTGCATGGGTTTCGAGTGGGCGATTACTTTGGATACATGGAAACGTTGGAGCAGAACTACCGCCCCATGCTGCTGAGGGATATGCGGAGCCTCAGAGTGCAGACCACGTAGACCGCTGGACGCAGCTCGCATCCAGGTTTCATTCACTTTTAATGGAAACCGAGGACTCGGTCATTTTCTGTCTGTGTGTATAACAACATGGGCTTTGTAGGTGCACCTGTTATAAATCAAGACTGAGAGATTTTGAATATGATCGTATAGTCAAGCTGTATCAGCCTAATTTTTGAAATAAATTCCCCTTCATGAGTCCCTTGCTCCCAAGGACTTGCAGTCGCACCTGGCTGCCTTGCAGCTACTGTTGATGTGGAGGAGTCCGTGGCCCTCAGCAGGCGCCTGGAGCACTTCTGAGGGGTGTGGGAAGTCACGACAGTGTAAACAGCCCCTTTCCTGGTCGAAAGAACCCGTGGGGATAGGGGGAAGCAGTTGTTTCTCCAGTGTTCTTCATGTATAGGAAGACACAGCACAGCTGCTTACTCCATGGGGAAGAAGAAATGACACTTCTCATGGCAAATGACAGAAAAACTATTGTCCCCATACATGTTTGTTTTTTTGGGAGATGCTTTTGATACTGTATGAATTTGTAAATTTTTGTTTGCGGGGTCATCTGTCTATGGCTCACGTAAGGGCTAGCGTGGTTATTTCGTGCCAGTAAGTGCTAGACTAGTATTTGGTGTACATTTTCTTAGTTACAGATTTATGTTGAGTGTGAAAACAAGGAGATGCATTTCTAAATTATTTTGAATGCCTGTTTTATTTAAATAAAATAAGTCCCTGCAAGTGAGATTCCTGCCATATGTGGTGCTCTGTGTAACTGTCACGTGTCCTTTGCGAAGGATAGCACACAGATATGTTGAATTATCTGTAGTCACCCACTTCAAGTTTTTTAAATGAAAGAAGTCGTTCTGTATTCTTTGTATCAAACTATAATTTGAGCATTAAATCCATTTCCTCTTTTCACCAAAAATGAATTGTCTGCAACTTGTTTTTCTTTTTTACATGTGAAATGCTTGGCCTCATGCAGTTTTCGGTCTGTGCGATTGAACCTATTGTGATATTAGCCTTCCCAAGTCAGGTTCTAGGTAAATGCCAACAGTAGGTCTTCAGGGACGCTGTCCCTAAGGGGAGGCTCAAAGCTGAGAGGGTAAGTGCTTAGCCCCACTGTGAGTCCAGCAGGCGCCTCGATGAGCTCGGCTGAGCTTTGTGGCATGAGGCCTCCCTGTGGAAAGCTGCTCCCGGAAGCCTGCAGCTCCTGCTTATGGCTCTTTTTTTTCTCATTCTGTATCAGAGTTCCTGGAATTAGAATAGAGGAGGAGCTGTGATTTAATTTTCCATCATTGGTGACTGTGATTGGAAAGTGAGGTAAGGGCTAGAATGTGGCTATTTGAAAAAGTGACTTCAGCTGGATCTTTCCTTTCACTTGATAGATCACAGATGGCTTATGAACAGGACTTAGCACTTAGTGGAAGAAAATATAAAATATAGTAGTTTGTATAGGAATGTTTTTTATACTTAAGAATATTAGAATGTAATTTGTGAAAAGGTAACTCACACATCACAAGATTCAATTACAAATTGTATTTTATGGTACAGTGTAAACAAATTTGTAGATAACACTAATTCACAAATCTTTATATGTTGTTTTCCTGTTGGGGGCTGGGAGTGGCTATCATCGGCAGAGCCCTGCCCAGTGTACAAGGACCCCGGCTCCATCTCCAGCACCCCAGAAAACAGCTGTACTTATAAGCAGGTCATTTCCTGTTCTTCAGGTATCTAAGGTAAGTCACAGGAGTGCATCTAAACTCCACGAAGGGCTCCACATAAATGTACCATTATTAAATAATACCATTAATACCATTATTAAATAATAAAACATCCTATTTGATGTTTTTAAATTCCCAGATGTATATAAGAAATTTCTGTGATTATTCATTAAGCTACAAAGTATTTTTGATGTTGAAATAGCAGCGGAGATGAGATACTTCCCCATTCACTCGGAGAGTTCACTGTCCTCACAGGAAGAAGTAGAAGAATTCATAAAGCATGGAAATATAAGGATGACTGAGAAACAACTTCTAAATTTGATGACCTTGATAAGTTTTGATCCAGTAGTAAGAGCAGCTATTTCGACTGGGTTTAAATAATGCTAAGTGAAGAGGCCTGGTAAACTATTCTTGCTAGATTATTACTGTAAGGGGAAAGGGGACAGGTGTGGTAGCTGGGTGCGACACTTCTGTAGGCTTTTGGTGTTAGTTTGGATGAGAAATAGCACATTTCTGTTTTTGTGGAAATGATATAATGGAGTGGGAGAAATTGGTGGGAGTGAGCTGAAGTGGGTGTTGTGGGTCGCAGCAGAGAGGAAGGGGGTTTGGTAAGTGGTGGAGGTGATTCCATCAGGACACATGAAGACCATCAGTGAAGGTGCAGAAAAGACTGATGGTTATGAGGAGATGAGAGTATGTAGAATAGTGGTCAAAAGGTACAGTGGGATGGTGTGCAGGCCAGGAAAATACAGTACAGCAGTGACTTAGGGCTCGTGAGGAGTGAAGGTGTACTCTTCTCTACCCATCTGCTTGCATGCTGGGTGAACAAGGAGTGCAGTGGTGCTCAGCAGGCATTGGCCCGGCCCTGGACAGCTCCCTAAGCAGGGAAGCAGAGGGGCTTGTTTTTGTTGGTGCAGTGAGTACTGTGCTCTATCATCCCACATTGAAAGCAGTTCGAATGGATCAGAGAAGTGGACATAAAAAGAGACGTTAAATGTGCTGGAAGGTAAAACAGGAGTCTTTAGGGTAGAACCCAGGGGCCCAGAAACTGACACCACGAATCACCGGATGGAATCATTGCACATTAAAAGCTTTTTCACAGCAAAGGAAATCAGAGCAAAGACATAACCTACAGAATGGGGGGAAATTTTTTCCAGGTCCTCAGACAAAGTTTTGATATCTAGAATATAAAGAGCTAAAAAATTAGTTCCCCCAAGACAAAAGATGTGATTTAAAAATGGGGAAGTGAAAGGAATAGATGTTTTTTAGAAGTAGTAAAAATGGCCAATAAGTACATGCAGGACCGTTCAGCTTTCTTAGCCCTTGGAGAACTGCAAATCAGAGCAATGCTGAGATCCCACCCTACTCTAGGGAGAATGACTGTCATCCACAGGAGCTCCAGAAATGGATTCTGGGAGGAAGGTGGGAAAAGGAGCCCTTCTGCATTGCTGGTAGGAATGTACGCTGGTCCAACCACTACAGGAATGTCAGGAATCTCAGTGTGTGAAGATTCCTCAAAGAACTGAAGACAGGCATTCTTTCTGGGTATCTTGTGAAAGAGTTAAAAACATTTTGCTACAGCAGCATATTCCTGTCTGTGTTTAGTACTGCTCAGCCACAGAGAAGGATAATTTGAGTCATTTGCCAGAAAATGAATGCATCTTGAGACTGTGCTACCAAGTGAAACACAGCAGACCCAGCAGGTTAAATACTGGGTGGCTTCTCTTACCTGAGAAAGAAAAAGTACAAAAATTTATTAAGCACCTTGGTGGCTTAAGGGCCTGCCTGGCAAGCACAAGGACCCGAGTTCGATTCTAGGTACAAAAAAAAATTCTCAAAAATTTATCAAGCAGAATAAAAGGTATAAGAAATGGAGACAGGCTTTGTGGAGCTGGGAAGGAAATCTGAAGATGAGGGGGACCTGGAGGGGAAGGCGAAGTGAAGGTGCCTAAGATGTGCTAAGTATGTGCTGGATCCCCAAGATGAATGTAATTGTGTACCACAGACATATTCCAGTAAAAAATAAAAGGTTATTCACGTTGGAGTTAGAAATGAGAGTGGGCAAATGCCAGGGTTGACAGGACCAGCTGATACAGGTTTTTCTGTGTACGAGCACTGTTGGGTCTAGAGAACTCAAGAAAGAAAGGAGCAGCCATGACTGTAAGAGTTGTTAAGTGCAGTGCTTAAGTGGAGATTTTGGAAAGGGATTACCGTGCCAGTGCATAGCCACGGGAGAGTAGCGGTGTCACCTGAGAGAGCAGTGTTCAAACGTGTCAGCAGAGACATTGTTTTTGACGCTGTGCTGTAACAAGTTCTTTAGATAACTCCAGAATTAACCAAAAGTTAAATTCTTCATAGATTAGTAAAGAAAGGAAATCAGAAAGAAAATCTTAAACTGCAAAAGTAAATGAAAATCAAAAATAATGTTATGCACTTGTTTTAAGAGGCCTACTCTAAATAAAATGCATCCCTCCTTGCTTCAGGCCTTTGTCTGAGCAGACATCTCATATAAAACAAATCACAAGCCATAAAAGAGAATAGTGATGCATTTCATACATTTAAAATGCACTCTGAAATAAATTGCCACAAGAAAGTAAACTTATAAAACCATGCTTCTAGTAAAAGGCCTTGTATTCAGATTATACTTTCTAAGCACTCAGCAATAAGAGAATAACCAATCCAGTAATAGCTAAAATCCCTTTCCTTCTTCCCTCTCTTTCTTCCCTCCATGCATTCATGTGTGTGTGCATGTACCTTTGTGTGTGTGTGTGTGTGTGTATGGGTGGGCTTGCGTGAGCATGCATTGCACATGTGTGTGCATGTGTGTGTGTGTGTGTGTATGGGTGGGCTTGCGTGAGCATGCATTGCACATGTGTGTGCATGTGTGTGTGTGTGTGTGTGTGTATGGGTGGGCTTGCGTGAGCATGCATTGCACATGTGTGTGCATGTGTGTGTGTGTGTTTCTGAGAAGCAAATGCAGAATCTCAAGTGTGGTACCCAAGTTCTCCCACTGAGTTGCATCCCCAGCCCAGCTTGCAGAGTGTTCAGACAAATACTTTACCAAAGAAAGTACACGGGACCCACGTGGGTGCAGGGCTGCACAGAACTGCTGTGTGGAGGTGGCTGAAGCCTGTAGCGTGAGCCTCAGCGAAAACACGGCTGCCACATACGTGGGGCGGGGCAGCTGGGTCTCATGGTTTTTGCAGGCGAACAATGGCAAGTGGAGGTTGTTCCAATGAGGTTAAACATGCACCAACTGATATGACTCAGTAAGCAGTGCCTACGTATTTCCCTAAAAGAAAGAAAATGCACTTCCATAGGCAGACTTTCATATAACTTAGCATAATAGTCCCAGCGTGGAAGCAACCCAAAATTTCTTTCAGCTGATGAATGTTTAAACGAACTGTTACTCATAATTTAGATATAAAAAGTAGGCACAGAATTGTGGCTACAACTGAAGAGCACCTTGGAGAAGGCAATAAGCAAGACTCAAGGAATGCATCCCTAACAGGTTCATTAACATGAAATGCCAGGAAAGGAGAATCTTTTAAGAGAAGCTTCGTGGCTTGCAGGGCCCAGGGGCGGTGCAGAGTATGGGTGAACCTCGCGGAGTGGAGGGGAATTCTCTGTCACCATTGCGGTGATGGCCATGTGGCCACCACAGTTAGAGGCATTGTAAAATATATGCTGAAGAGTGTAGAATTTCACTACTAAAGCAAACTCCATGAAGTAAAGGATAAATGCTGTAAGAGTAATTTGGCACATATTGTGAAGAAAGAATTTCAACGCAGGTTAAGTTAGGTGTGGATTTCTTATGAATCTGTGAGCAGGTTGTAGAAGATGCTTTCTGGGTTTGTCAATTTTTGTCAGAAATAGATTTTCATTTGAAAATGCTTTCATCAAATGCTTTATATCAAAATGAGTACATGATCTCCCCCTTTTTGTCTTACTATATTTACATTGAGTTTTGAATGCTTAACAAATCTTACATTGCCGAGATTAACACTACTTATGATATTGCACTGTCACAGATTTGTTACATTTTAGAGAATTTCAGTGGTCTGAATATATATTTAAATATCTTTATATATATATATATATATATATATGTGTGTATAATATTTGATACTAGATTTTGTCTCTTTACTGACATTTCTGGGTACTGGTCAATTATTATTACAGTAATCTTAAAGATACAACTGTAAATTCATCTTCTCTGAAGTCTGTCCATGTGTGCTTCATGCACTCTGAAGCTTAGTTATCGTACATGCCAGCACTGCGTAATTCTGCGTCTTCCTGATGAACTGACTGCAGTATATCAGAATGGAGGCTTGCGCAGTGGCTGTCATTGTCTCTAGTGATGGTCTTTGCTCAGAAGTCAAATTTTTTTACTATTACTATAACCAACTCTGGGTTTTTCACTTGTTATTTTGCTAGGATTTTCATGATCTTTTTCTGTTAATCTATATTTAATATTGTATATCTTTATAATTACAGTACTATTTATATAGACAGCATACAATTGTATCTTTCCCCCCAAAATCTGGCATATTATGCTTTCTAATTAGGATTTTATACCCTTTGCATTTAGTGTACTTTTTAATGTGTTTAGGTTAAAATTTACATTTATCTTCTACATGTTTTCCATTTCTCCCAACTCTTGCTGTCTTTTTATTCTGTTACCTTCTGTATTAATAGACTATTTTCATATTATGTCCTTGGTTGACTTGTTATATTTCTTCTTTTAATATTGATTTCAGGTTTACTTTATAAATTTTCAGTTATCATGGTCTATTTTCAAGTAATATTACATTGTGTTTAATAATATAATCTATAGGCCAAGAATATCAGAAATTCCCTTGGGTCACTCCAATCCAAAATATTCTGTCCTTCCTGTTACATTGTAACCAATTTCTTAATGCTCCATTGGTAAGTTTATACTCCTGCAGCTTCTTCTTTTCTTTGTATTACTGGAGAGTGGGCCTAGGGCTTGGCACATGCTGTACCAATGTTGTACCACTCAGCTAATTCTCCCAGCTCCTTTGAGTTTTATTTTGAAACAAGGTCTTCCAAGCTGCCTAGCCTGAACACAGACTTCCCTCCTCCTGTGTTGCTGAGATCATAGGCCTGTACTGCCTTGCCCAGTTTATGCAATTTCCTAAGTCTATTTTGAACTGCTTTGTAACATTTTTACTGTCATTTAATGCTGCTTAATTAGTAAGCAAGTTTGACATTAAGGACCACTTTTCTTTAGAAAGATCATATCTCAAAAATTAAATATAAGCTGCTTCAGAACAGAGGCAAAATTAATTCCAAGTCAAAAATTCTACTACTAGAAACAGAGTAGCAGAATATTTTTTAAAATATTTCTTAAATATTACAATTTTTTGTGAAGTATCACATACAGCTAAAGCAAAGGCTGAGAGGCTCAAACTAAATGTGTCCCTCAGGTCTCAGGAGGGAGTGAGCTGTGGCCTTGGTGTCAGTGTGGTTTCTGTTGGTTCAGGGGAGGTGAACTTCAAATGGAAATGAGAGCCCACTAAGTTCTGTTTATCAAGGTTGATAACTGATGTGTACATGGGAGAGTTTCTCCTTCTGTGGAAATGTGTCCACTTGTGTGTCAGACTTGTTTTGACTGTATGTAGACCTAATAGACTGTGTGGCCAGCCTGGAGCCTAGGCAGGAGCAGAGGTTAGTGCTTTGGCATATGGCGGAAGTACAGCTGTGTGCCTCCCTTGCATTTATAAAAACTTTTAGAATAATTTCTTCAGTGCTGGAGTCTCTTAGTCACTCTTTCTAGAAACTATGAAGAAGGCAGATGGTCAGCTGTTCTAACTGATGGAGTGGCAAATAGACCATGCTTTAAGAGCTCTCCTAGCACAGTGTTGCTGGATGTTGATAAATTCATTCTTTGCAAACCCAGCCTAACTATGGCGTTATTTCCACTGATAGCTGGGACACAGACCAGCACACTGTAGCATGCTGGCCACATCTATCCCACCACCACCATTTGCTCAGAAATAAAGTTTTATGGGAACACAGTGCCTGTGTCCTTGTTTCACAGGGCCACTTTCATATAAAGTTTTATGGGAACACAGTGCCTGTGTCCTTGTTTCACAGGGCCACCTTCATGCAGTAGTGGCAGAATTGAGTGGTCATGACAGAAAAAGATTGGATGACATGTCATGCAGTGTTCCTTACCTGGCCTTTTAGGAGGCGATGCCAACATCCAGTGGAGAATGCTGGTAAGGTGCACAAATCGAAATTGGCTTGAATGGAGAAGCATTTTAGACACGCAGGGGACCCCAAAGGACATTTAACACTAAGTGCTGATTAATGATGAAACTGACTCAGAAGGTGAGGAAGATGTCCGAAGAACTCACAGAGCAAACGCAGTGACTGTAGGCCTCAGGGATGCAGCCCCTACTCTGCCGTGTGCACATCACATGAAACCCTGGTCCTCATTTTCTTGCTGGTAAAGTGAGTATAACAGCAATCCCTACTCCTAAGGCTGTGGGCTAACGCTTTGTGTATAGCAGCTGTAACTACTGTATCAGTGATAGCTATTCGGGTTACTGGCTGTTGGGTTGGGTTAGAAGTCCTGAAGTCAGCTCTCCCACTTCAGATTCAGAACTCTTGCACCTGTACTGCTCATCCATCACTCAGCAAAGCGTCCTCAGGTTCCTCCTGCACAGCAGGCATCCGGCTGTGCTTCTAATGTGCAAGCTCACTCAGGCTTCCCCAGGAGTCAGTGACACGTTTCATTGTTTTCCTTGTTATAAAATGCCAGACAGTAAATTCCTGAACAATCCATTGTTGGACACATACTTTTATAGCTTATGTAAGTTAGGCTTTTTTTTTTTTTTTTCTGTTTTGAGAGGCAATATTTTGAATGCTCTAGATTTAGTGATATTGAGTCAGTAAATATATAGTGGATTAATGATATATTTTGTGTTGAATTCTCTTGTGATAAATGAAACAAGTATTTCTCTTTATGTTACATAAATTTTACTAACATATTCTGTGTAGCAAAATTGAATTACTTAGGTCTTTTTCCCCCATAGAATATAAAGGAGAATAGCTATTACTTAAGTAGCTGTTGACGTATTTACTTATTTGATGAGTTTAAGCAGGGTTGGGAGTCAGCCTTATATAAACCCTCAGTTTTTAGTTCTAACAGTACGTTAACTTTAAGATCAGTTAACTTCCTGGCAGGCTTCCTGCCATCCATTCTCCCATTGGCAGTCCGCCACCATGAAATGCTAAGCACCATGGAAATAATTGGGCTGTCGTGCTGGCTAATAGAGGAAGCTTGAGATGCATTGGGGGAGACAGTTATTACAGTGTTGGCTGTTAGGGTCTGTCTTTCAGCACTAATCTATCATCAGAATACACATAAACTGTTCTTTATTGAACAACACATTTATATTTATCCCTTTCCTAAACTGCCAAAGTTTATTTTTAGGGCATCTTTAAAATATAATCTTTCATACAACATCAAATATAATTAACTGTGGTTGCAGAGAGCTGGCTACATTCCTGGACTAAGCACATCTCAGACTTAATCAGCATAATTGATAATTAAGCAGACCAGAGACAGGAGCAGGAGCTCGTGCTGGGAGCCCTTGCCTATTTGCTGGGCTGCCTCAGAGCTTGGGCCTTGAGAGCAAAGTGTCTTTACCAACCCAAGCAATCTGAATTGGGACTTTGGAAAGAAAGAAGCCTGACTTGTGGCTGGAGATGTAGTTTTTGTTTTTATCCCCTCCTATTAAGTACCTGTGCTGTTTCTGTCTCTTTTTGAATGGCTTCAGGTGAGCCTAGGTTTTCCTGTACTTAATTTCACAGTGACAGTCTCATTTCACACTGAGAGTCCAAGTGTGCACTGCAAGGCTGTTTGCCACAAATTCAGGATGAAAGTTTGATAGATGCTTTTTTGCTGCTCACAGCTTTGGGACTTGTTAGGTGCCTCTAGACCAGCAGATTGCTGTGCTATGAAGGAAGCTTCAATCCTGCGGATGAAAGCTGAGACATTCAAGCACTCCCATTAGGAAATCCTTCCAGTGAGCTCTAATTGATGAGAATTACGCATTTTGAACATCGTGTATGACAGTTTATAGCATGTATTAATTTCCCTTTCCTTTTGACACTTAAGATTCGTTTTTAGGCTGAAAACTCTTCACGAGCTGTTGTATTTAAGGAATGTAAGCTTCCTTCTGAGAGGCAAATTGATGGAAATCAGAAAGGAACTGGTGGGATCCTTAGCTATGCTAACGATGGGCAGGAAAACCATGGGAGCGCACACACACACACACACACACACACACACACACACACACACCCCAACCCACCCCACAAAGGCTAAGTTGCTGATTACTTGGCGAGGATAGAGTAAGTTACCCCAGTGAGAAAGCCGCTGAGCAGGAGCAGACTCTGGGTGCTGCTTGTTCTACACTTAGCTTCACATCAGGCAGGCGACGGCCCCAGTGCTGCAGAGCGGGGCAGAGCTGGGGTGCTGAGAAGCAGCCCCTGGACTCTAGGCCTCTGGAGGGCACAGTTTGCCTCCAGACATCTGCTGCAAAACCCAGGGAGGAGCTAGCAGTGAGGAGCACACGGCGTGAGCCCAGCTTAGCAAGGCTGAACAGGTAGTGCCGCCTCAGTGAAGTTCTCGGAAATCCCCTGCACTCTTACACAGTGACTTCTCCTGCAGTCCTGCACGCGGATCCTGTATTTCAGCGACTCTGCACCCACGTGGCAAGCCTCTCTCGGCATGTAGGAGTGCCTGTGTCCAGTATTTCTCACACACTGAAATACAATCTTTGTGTTTGGACAAAACTGTGATCATGATAGTTTGTAATTTGAAATTTCTTGACTTAAAATAATATCACAGAAACAGTGATCAGTATTTAAAATCATGTATGTGATACATGAAGATTACATATCTTTACCATCAGTTTTATAGGATTCCATAACAGTGAAACAAATTCAATTGGTAAGTGTTGGGAAGTCTACTCCGTTAAGACATCTCATAAGAGAGCTTACACTTTCAGAGTTTCTACCTTCACTATAGGGTGCCATAGAAGAAAACAAATGCAAGATCCTGTCTGTAAATCCCAAGAACTATCAAGGGTAACTGCAGAGGAAGGAGACATTACCTTAAGCGGGTAAAGGGACAGAAATAAAGGTGCACAGGAGGATAAAGTGGCAGGAGGACGTTGTGGTAGCTGCAGCAGCGTGAAGTTAGAGGACAGAAATGAGAGAAGCTGGGTGACAGCAGAGGTGTGGCCAAGGGAAGGAGGCTGTGCCCCGCTGGCCTGTCTCTGGGGTCCTGAGCAACTATGGTGACATCAGCCCAAGAGGAACCCACCCAGTTATCTTGATGTATCTTGAGTCGCAGCAACTAATTTTAGATCTGACTTGCATTATTTACAATTCTTGTTTAATAGAATTTCTACTTTAGTAATTTTTCTTTATGTTTTATAATGAATGCTATTCAGTAATTATGAGTGAAATAGTGTGCTTAAAACCAATTTTTTTAAAATCAACTTTTCCCTTTATCTTACACCTTAGAATTTTTGCCAGTAATACACATTGCTGAACTTAATAAGCTGTGCTTTAAGCTAATGTGAATCATTCTTCAAACCGATTTTGTGCAGGACTTTAAAAATCTCCCCTTAAAAGGTATTCAGCTGCAATTCTCTAAAAGACGGGAGGTGAAGAGTCTGCACTCAGAGTAAAAGGACAAATAAAACCTTCAGCAATTCTAGAATAAGTATCTATTCAAGAGGAGCAGTACTGCTAAATTTCTCTAATGAAGTAATTATTTCAAGCTGTGTTTCTTAAGGAATATTTAGTAATTAAGCTTATGAGCTCTTAATGAGAACAAAGTTAAAATGAAGCCTGGTACAGAACCCTCTTGACTGTTCAGCAGCAGTCGCAGTGCGCGGAGGAAAGGCTGTGACCTTGGAGCCCTGAGCTATGTTTACATGTGAGTGGCCCGGGCGACAGCGCAGCTGCGCGGCTGTGGGCCTGGACAGAGCCGTTCTGTGGGACTTAGCAGCCCTCTGGGCAGGTCTTCCCCATCATTGGCCTGTCTCTCCCTCCCTGGCCCTCGGTTTTCCCAAGGAGGATGATCGATGTGGCCTTGCCTGTCTCCTGCTCCGATGCTCGTGGTTTCCAGAGACAGAGCTTTGGCCAACTTTAATCTCCCTTCAAATGTAATCATATAGCCCAGGGCAATGATGACCACCAGGACAGAAAGTCAATCAATGCGGACTCTGGCCTGGTATGTTGACAGCTAATCCTCTCCTGTCAGCACACGGAAGCATCTTCTGGGTGATGGGGCTGACACACCCAGCTGGAGCAAGGTGATCTGCAGGCTGCTGCAGCGATCCTGGACTGGGTAGAGCCATTGTCAGGCCACAAGCCTTATTAAGCAGTAGACCAGGCATCAGTGTTTGGCACAGAATGTTCAGCAGGGCTTACGTACAGGGCTGGAAATGTTAGCCACAGTCCGCTGGGGCTGATGACAGTTACAGCCAAGGAGGCTGTGGTCACATCAGCTGGGTCCCGCATGACATCAGCACAAACTTTACGCATGGCCTGGGGTTCAGGGAAGCACAAGTCCATCTGGGCAGCATCCTCACATTATGGTTTGTGTCTGGATGTTCCCCAAAGCCTCATGCAGTCGGGGTGTGGCTTTTCAGAGGGGCTGAATCTAGAGTTTGTGATTGATTCATGGTCCAGTGCCAGGACTAAGGATGGGAGTGCTGCGTCCAGCCCACGGTGCTAGTCTGCGTGTGATACGGGGATGGAGAAGGGCTTGTCCCTTTTCTCATCCTCCAGCGTCATGAGCAGTTGCCCTCTGCCGTGTGCTGCCTGCCCTGGAGCCAGCCGAGCGTGGCCTGAAACCTCCATACAGTCTGAGCTATGTAAGCCTCTCCTCCCTTAAACTTTGGGTGTTGGGTATTTTTGTCTCAGCAGTGAGAGAAAAGTAGCTAAGACCCCTCAGCTCTGCAAAGCAAAACAAAACCGTAAATAAACAGAAAGTTCAGAATAAAATAGAAAAACCTTCTTCCAAAGTATTTGTGAGAATATGGTCCTTCTCTATTCTTTTATATACATATGTTAATGTAACAACTTTGAAGTCTTTCTGAATGTGGTGTGTGAACAACCAGCACTTAATGGATACTTCCACTTGCAAAGATGGTATCAAGTGTTCTTAAGCCATTTGCTTTTTTTAAGTATATATTTATAAAATGTATTTTATTTGCACAAGTTCTGCACAGCACTCCCCAGCTACTCCCAAACTACCTAAACTATTCCCAATATCTTTTAAGGATGATCCCAGCTTCTTTCCATGAACTAAAATTTGCAAGTCAGGTTTCAACAACTTCATTTTAAAGATAAAAGTAAAAACTCCTAGAATCTGGTACACGAAGGATTTTTACTTCATTTTATGTAAGATTTCATAAAATTATAACTTTTACAAGTCTTTTCACTTTCAAAGAACCTGAAGCCAAGTTGGAAAGTTATGTCTCTACCATTCTCACAATATTTTTAGGGAACTACATCACTTTCATAGTTTTTTATTTTTTAAATGGAAGGTAGAAATTGGCCACTTTGTGACCTAAAGGCCAGCATGGGAACGTAGTATCCTTTTATTTTCTTTTTTTTTTTACCATTTCTTAAAAATTTTATTGAGAAACAAGTAGCAATAAGATAACTTCAAAACCAATTAGTATGACAGTTTCAATAATTAATACAATTGCATATTGTCTTTGTAGTTATTTATAGAGATGCAGACATGATATCCTGTGCAAACACAGTTAGTACAAATCTTTCTTTTCATTGAATTAAGAGAAAGTAGCTGTATATCTATCCTAACTGTCTTGTGTATACAGATACAAAATGGTCCTTCATTTATATCCCCTATTTTTGTGCCTAAGGGGAGTCACATGGAGAGAAAACATTTTCTCAAGCTTTTATAGAGAGCATATTGTTCACACAATGGCCGTGACTCATGCACATGGCTGACTCTGACAAAGGATCTCCAAACTGCTGTACAGAGTTTCAAGATAAATCCTAAGGGGACTTGACTGACCTTGTCAGATACAAAAGTTACATTTCTTGTTATATAGGTCTTGCTTTATATTGGTCTTAACCATCCAGAAGAAAAGTATAAAGACAAGGTATAAAAAGCAAAGCCATATTAACATGCTGAGCTGTAACAGGCTCAAGTCAACAACTTCTGACACTGCCAGTCCTATGGATAACCAAGTACTATTATGGAGTACTGGACTGCATTGGATTATTTTGCTGAATTCACACACCTACAGCATTTAAATGGCAATGGAATGCCCTTCTCTGACAAAACTAAGCCATTTGCTTTTGGATGTAGACTATAGAGAACCACTTCGCCTGTTAGAATCCTCTATGACTGTAGTGTTATGAGGTAGCTTCATCGTATTCCATTCTCTTTAAAGTTTCATTTTAAATAAAACTTGAATAATAAACACATTTTTAACATAAAGGTACAGAGTAGAGCTAATTCTGTAAGACAAGTTGAAACTCCTGCAGTGACTGCCGTTGGTTGAGCTGAGTGTGCTGGCCGCCCAGAAAGGCAGCAGGAAAGGCCATCTGTGCGGGTCACGTGGCCGTAGGCACTTCAGGGCACAGCAGTTGGTAAAGTCAGAAAATGAAGAGGTACTCTAGTGCTTGGGCTCTGTCAGTAATACCCCTAAACTGCTAATCATTGAAATTTCCTCAGATTGAAATTTAAATTCAGTGCTTTGAAAGAAGGCCAATATCTAGAGTGGCATTTGTATATGTACGAGCGTGTGTGTGTGTGTGTGTGTGTGTGTGTGTGTGTGTGTGTGTATGGAGAGAACCCAAGCACTGGAGAGCAAACTAGAACCATCCACGGAAGTGTAGAATGTGTGGATCCTAGAAGTCGCTCTCCAGAGCGGCCGTGGCACCCGTGAGGACCCTGTACAGGATGCCTTCGTGACGCCATTTGTGCTGGTGAAATGAAGTTAGGCAGGGGATCAGGAAACAAGGGCGGGATGCAGGGGTCTGCGGAGCGAAGTCCTTAGAGCCGTATCTGCTCTACCAAAGGGTCTCCACAAGGTCCTCTTAGATGGGAGAAAGTGCCTGTGTGGGAAGATTTTATGTTAGACAAAACCTGATGCATATGTATCAGCAAAAGAAATGGAAAAGTACAAACTAGATTGATTATCCGGATATGAGGGAAGGTGCAGTGGTTCTGATGTCCTTGGGAACACAGACGCCTACGTGCATGTGCAGAAAAGTTGCAGGGAAATGTCCATGGGTAACCAGGTTGAGAAACACGGGACCCACAGGGTGAGGCTTGACTCACTTTTTGCTTGTTAATTACAGAGATTCTTGCACATTTTTAAGCTGTCTCGGTGCGCATTTCCATGGTGTGATCCACAGACCAGAGGAAGCGTCAAGATAGCACAGAGGACAAATCTCAAGCCTGGGACCCAGTGAAGGTGGTGAATGGATGAGGCCAGTGAAGTGTGGGGGAGTTGGAGGTCAGGGTGAGCGAGGGCAACTAAAAGGAAAGGGATTGGAGCCATGACTGAGCCAGCCAGCTAGCCAGTGGCAGGGATCACAGAATGCATGATTGTTTGAAATAGCAGGGCAGGACAAAACACTGAGCTCAGCAGTGTCACACAGTGTCTGCAGGACAGGTAAGCAGGCAGGGAAGTGCGCATGTCCTGTGAGCACCCTCTCGCCTGGGCCCTCGAGGAAGTGACACTACATCTCCTGGGATAGAACAGAAATTCTGTCACCTATGCCTGGTTGACATTGGAATATAAGGTTGGTCACCCAGAAATTTCTGTGCTGCGGTACAAGGCACTGTGGCCCCAGGGACGAGCTGATGCAGGGATGACGCCGCTGAATAGTAAGGTGCCACTGTCCAGGCATCTCAGGGGCAGGGCCACCCGGGCCGGTGGCGGGAGCTGACGTTGTGGGTGCCTGGCAGAGCTTGCTGTGGGCATTCTTTGCCCTCTGACTCTTCTAGTGTCTTGGAAGATGAGTGGAGGAGTTGGGCTCCTCCACTATGGGTCTGCCCCTGAGTGTGTCCAGGCCCTGAGTTAGCTGCTGCTTCTCCACATGGCCCAAAGGCATGGGACCCCTTTGGACCTTCACCGGAAGCATAGCCCACAAGTGAGGCTTGTGTATGCCGGCTAGGGCGCTGTACACTGGCCCAGGCTAGTGGGCCGACCATGTGTTTGCCACTTGCTTCAGACCTTGCCCATCCTGGGATAAACCCTGCTCCTCATGTTGAGGTTCCGTTTTCAGAAAGCCCCATGTGTGTTACACATGCAGTGACTGCACCAGCAGCAGCTTCGGCTTGGACTCACCTTTGTCTGAGATTGACCCTCAGGTTGTTTTCCCCCCCGTGCAGTCCTTCTTTCCCTCTTGGGGAAATTCTTTGTGGTCTTTGATCTTCCGATAGTCACAGCTCCATCCTCGGAGCTGCTGTGGGCTGAATCTGTTCCTCATTTTCTGTTACTCTTGTGGCGCTTGGAAGGTGGATGATAAATATGACAGACAGGAAGAGACGCTGGACAAGGCCAGGCACAGCCAGGTGTGGCAGGGGCAGGAGGGAAGGAAAGAGAGTCAGTGCCAAGGCCAGTGCAAGCCGAGCCAAGGGAGTTTGCTGCTGCATTTTTTTCACTTGAAAAATACTGTTTTAAATTTTATTTTAATATCTGAAAGGGAAATTGGCATTTGGGTAAGTAAAATACTAAAAAAGGTAGAGTAATTTATTTAAACCTATGTAACGAATATTTTTGTCATTGGTTTACTATGTTCTGTTTAATCAACTCTCAGCAGAAAGTGTGACTGCTGTTATTAAAAGTACACATTTTTAATATTTGCTTGTATAATTATCTTCAGCTTCTGTTTTGGCAGGATATTTTGCAGTTATGTAAATTACTGCAATTACACCAGATGACTCCAGACAGACTGATATTTGTACAATTAAAAGAATATCACTTTTTAAATTTTTTTAAAAAATGAACATCAACAAAATGAAAATGAAATTAAAATGTAAATTCAGTTTTTCAGAACTTGAGCTTGCAAAAGCTAGAAACTTGGGTTCAGCAGGAAGCACCCGCAGAGGCATCAGGTCCAGTCAGTCCTGTGTGCCTCTCTGGGCGACAAGTCTAGTGGCATCCTGCTCACCCTGGGGTGGGGAAGACTGGGAAAGCCACCCACGGGGTTTTTGTGGAGGCGTACGGCAGTGCAGTGGCCCAGGGTGACCACACTTTTCCATAAGGGCTATGGACAATCATCGTACCCCTGGCATTCGTGGTAGTGCCTACGCTTAATAGATTCCAGATTTGCTGTCGCCTGCTCAGCTCCCATCTTGAGACACCTCCCGCCTTTGCTGCTGTTGCCCTCAGTGTCTCTCAGGGGTCTGCAGTGGTCCCTGTCCCAGGGATGCATTGGAAGGTGAGAAGGCACCAGGCAGCAGCCCCGCCATTGCGAGCTGTCAGTCTGGTATGGGAGGTGTGGCGCTGTACAGCGACTGTAGTTCATTGGTGTGTGCGTGTGGGAGCTGAGGTTCACAGCCACACACCCCGCAACATCCCAGCTCCTTTTTTCCTCCTTTGCCCCTCTTGTCCTGACCCTCCATTTCTTGATCCATTTCCCTTTGAGAACAAATGATCTCTTAATTTATTATTTGCCTTTTGTTTTTCTCTTTATTTTTACTTGGGGTTTCTCATATAAGAGAAACACCAATATTTGTGTTTGTGTGTCTGATTGAGTTCCCTTAAAATTACAATCTCAGTACATCCATTTTCTTGCAGATGGCTCCATTTTCTCCTTCTTCTTGGCAGAGTAGTTCTCCACTGGGTATAAACACATTTTCTTTACCTGTTCGTCTGTTCAAAGACATATGGGCCACTTCCAAGATTCAGCTCTTATAAACTGTGGGGCTGTAACTGTGGGTGTGCATGGCCCAGCGATATGAAGTCAACTCTTTTGGGAAAAGAACACTGGTTGCTCATAAGGTCTACACAGCACGTGATCTTAGTCTCTCAAAAGACTGAGCAAATGAATACTTAACAAAGGCACCGGCTTGGTCACCCTTTCCACGGCTTTCATGAAGGCGCACTGCAACATGCCTTTGTTAGAGACATGACTGCCCTTTCTTTCTTCTCAGGTAGGGACAGGAATGGCTTCCCTTAGGTACGTTTGAGGCAGGAGAGCCTGGCAGAGGCCATGACAGAGTGGCTCTGAGCAGGCTTTACAGTAACCAACAGGCTTTGCATGTTCACTTGTGATTTTGTCCAAGGCCTCAGCCCTTGTGGCGAGATGGGCAGCAGCCTCATGCGAAGTCACCAGTCTGACTGATGGAGGCCCAGAGTGGCCGGAGAAGCAAAGGACAGGACATAGCCACAGCCAGGGCCACCTGGCCCCACCTCAGTTAACTAGATAAAGACTGTAGCTGCAGGGCTCTCACTCGGGCTGGAGACCTTCCTGGAGATAACATCATTCTCCTGAGTTAACAGGATGTCTTATCTGGACAAGTGCTGGAGAGATTCCCGCCTTTCTTCAGCAGTCCTTGGTTCTGAAATCTAGATAAATGGGGCAGCCCAGCGAAGATTTTTCACTTGAGCCCAGACGCTCTCCAGCTCTGTGAGCAGGATATTGATCCCCCGGAGCCTGCAGTTGTACCACTAGTCCCTTTTATTTAGCCCCTCCCATCTGCTCATGTGGGAGATCATGGCCCTGCTCAGCCTAGGAAATGTGGGGCAGTATTAACCCACGAAGAGCCTCCTTCCTACAACTGTACCGTTTGTGGGTTGGATTGGCTTCGGGATATTACTGAGATTGGAAGTCTTTTAACATAGCTATTGGCTATTGTAAACTTCGTTTTAATGTCTTTAACTTATCTAGTGTTGTTTATATTCAAGTTGTTAATGTTACAGCTTTATGGAAATTATTTCCTATGAAGTGACATGGTTGTCAGTTATGCAGTGTCAGATATTCCCGAGACCCTGTCCGGGGCTCCCTCCTTGTCTTGTACAGGTATCAGTCTCCCACCACCTCTATAGCAGCTTGTTACACTTCATCAGCTCAACATAGAGCA
Source organism: Ctenomys sociabilis (assembly GCA_004027165.1). Classification (NCBI taxonomy): domain Eukaryota; kingdom Metazoa; phylum Chordata; class Mammalia; order Rodentia; family Ctenomyidae; genus Ctenomys; species Ctenomys sociabilis. The sequence goes on along the minus strand of PVKA01003766.1, from coordinate 2,525 downwards.
CACTCAGAAAGTCATTTTGACTCATTTGATTCTTCAAGTGTTTCTGTGTTGTTTCTAGTTCTTTGATTTTCTGCACAAAGTTTTTTAGGACCAACCAGATTACCAGTTCCTAACCCAGATCCCAGAGGAAGCCTGATAGCTCTTTGACATTACATTGAAGGATTCGGCAACTAGAGATACATCAACATTTTTATGGCACTGAGTCTTCCAAAGTGCTTCATTAGTGCTCTTTAAAAACTTGGCAGCCCTTTCACATGGAGATTTCACAAAACTATTGGTCTATTTGTTCCTATGTGTTAAGTATTTTCATGATAATACGTTCCAAACTTTAATTTTCTAACTGCTTGTTACTGGTACTGTTGTAGGCAGCTGAATTAGATAGAAATATTTTAGGCAATCAGACAGGGCCAGGCCCTCAAGGAGACAAGATGACTTTGCAACTTGAAAGAGACAGACACTCCCATATGGGCCACACCTCAAGATAAAAGAGGAAATATACAGCTGCGTACTTTCCTAGGGGTGGGCATCAGGGGTTGATATTCTAAATAGGTATCCATCAATCTTGAAAGAGCTCAAATAAGTCACTAGCCCAACCCTCAACAGGAAGAGGCTCTGTCCCATTCTCATGCCTGCTTGTTATGTGACTCCCTTCCCCATTGTAGACACTGGATTTAATCAATTTTACCTGAGCAGTGGTGCCTGTAATCTCATTGGTTGGCCACAATTTTGTCCCACCTCATACCCACCTGAGAGAGTTCCCATGTCCTCTCCACTACCTTAGACCCGCCTGACCACCTAATTTTCCTGTATATAAAAGTCCCTGGAAGAGACAGCTTCCCGGGACCACCTACTTGGGAGCCCCCCCCCCCCCCCGTCCCTGTGTTGGACAGGAGCTTGCTTTCCCCCCAATAAATATATTCTGCTCATAAACCTCTGTTTGTTCCTAAAATTCATTCTTGGGTTTTAGAGAACATGAACTTGTCCCAGGTAACTTCCAGGTCAGGAGTTTTATTTTTTCCCCTGTGTCATTTGCAGGTCATCTACCCAAGATCAGTTTTTCTCCCTGTGTCAGTATGATGAACTGGAAATGACTCCTTCAAAACTACCCAGCCGTCTATCTAGTACCTTCCTTATGTTTCTGGGTCTTCTGTATATATCACCAGCTTTATCAAGATTGTGTCTAAAGTTTCATGTTTAACTTTCCAGTTTTCCTAAAGGTTTATAATTATTTAACGTAAGACATGTATATTTAATTTTTCAAATATTCTGTATCATTTGAAATAATATGTTTTTTTGCATCTTCTCTTAATGTGGGAAGTTACATAGATTTATTTTTGAATGTTAAATAGTTATTGAATTCCTGGAATAAATCTTATGTGGTCATGATGCATTTTTTTTTTTTAAATGTACCCAGTTTTGGTTCTCTAATATTGTATTTGTGATATTGATTGTATGTTAATGTGAAAGATTGGTCTATATTTTCTTTTCTTATAATATATGTCCTTAATTATATATCAAGATTACTCTAAAGTCATTGAAGAAATGGCAGAGTGTTCATTTTACTTATTTTTAAAAGTATGCATAAAATTAAAATGACAGTTTTCTGAAAATGTGGTGGGATTTGCCTGTGAAGTTGTCAGATATCATCTGTCCAGGAGAAGTCTACATTGCTGCTTTAATTCAAAAACATTATCAGAACTACCCAGACTCTGTTAACTCTGTAAGAGGATAAAATGCATGTTTAGAATGTGTTCGTTTTGTTAAAATTTCCAGGAGCAGGAAGCGCCTTCCTTATCTCTGCAGCTGTCTCCTTGAGTTCAGAGCGCTGCGTGCCTGCACCTATGCCTGCTTTCCCTCTGCTTCTGCCACCTTTCCCTGTGCGCAGGACCTCTTGGAGGCCAGGTTGCCTCTGGAGGTTTTGCTTTCAGCCTAAATGCTAGGGCCTGTTACCGCTCCTCTGCTCTCAGCTTCTTACCTCCCTTTCATCTGATCTGAAGCCTGGTGGGGCCCAGCAGCAGGGCTGAGTGCTGCACACCAGCGTTCGGTCCCCAGCAGACAGCCCCCCACTGATGGCTTCCAGGTACATTGTGTCCCCTGGTTCTCTCTTAACTTGGGAAAGGGGTCAGTCAGATCTATTGCTCATTTTAAAAAATTGTGGTGTAAATTAAAGCCCGCTTTTCCCTCTTAATTTAATGTATGACTGACTGTGAAGGTGAAATACCTTGAGAGGCATTCCTGGGTTTACTAGATTGAAGCCCAAAAAGAGGGCCGGGATGGAGCTCAGCGGCTTGGTGCTGGCCTGGCGGTGTCGCTATAAATGTCAAACGCAACTGCGACATACATAATTATATGTAATTATTAAAGCTTAAAGCTTTTTTAAAAATTCCAGATAAGTAAAATTAAGCCATCTGAAGTCTTTCTAGGATGAGCAGCGCAGTCCTAAGCCCGGAATGTCGCTGTGGCTGCTGCTCAGGAGCAGGGTGACCCTGCAGGCGGGGCTCGGTCTGCAGAAGGTGCTCGCCTGG
>PVKA01003765.1:24973-106329 GCA_004027165.1 Ctenomys sociabilis | reverse complement strand
AAAAAAAAAAAAAAAAAAAAAAAAAAAAAAAAAAAAAAAAAAAAAAAAAAAAAAAAAAAAAAAAAAAAAAAAAAAAAAAAAAAAAAAGAGAGAGAGAGAGAAAATAAACAACTAGTTTAAAAAAAGAAAATTTGGGACATCACTGAGTTACATGATATTACAGTTCAGGTTCTCCTATGCCCTTTGTCTTCACTGACATTGAAAGACTAGGTCCAAAATGTTGGCTGTCCTTGCAGCCCTCCTTTTTCTCTAATTTTTTTAAAATTTATTTATTACAGTGTCTGGCTACACATCACAGATTCTTTTTTTGCGGGGGAGGGTCAGCTCAGCCCGCCCTGGGGGGGGGGGGCTGGCATGACATGTGGTGCTGGGGATCGAACCGTGGTCCCTGAGAGCTTGCCTAAGCAGGCGCTTTAGATTGCTGAGCTATCTTGCCAGCCCCCTTCTCTAATTTTTTGTCTGCAAACTTAGGTTGTTAACCCTCCAGAAAAGAAGCTTCTTCTTATTACCCTAAAACCTAGGCTATTGAGCTTAACCTTACTATCTGTCTGAATATCTAACACCTTAGGCATAACATGGAACAGGTATTTTTGATCAACTATTATGTTAAACTTTAAGTCCCTATAGAATATGAAGAAAAAAATTACAATGTATTTAAAAAATAAGAATAAACAATTACATATTTTTACACAGAAGTTTAGAAATCTAACCATGTACATCATTATAGCAGGACAGTCCCACAACACCCTTTTTCCTGTCTCCTGCCTTCATTCACCACCCCCCTCCTTTTTAAACAAACATCTACCCAAGAGACAGCACAGCAGCAACTGGCGTGTCATGACAAGCAGCACGTATTCAGAGGACCAGAATGGCAGGCACTCCTAGCATGACCCCACTATTACACATGGCCATCTTCAGTGCAGTTGATTAGTTCACAGTTATCAGCATATATAATTAGTCGGGGTGAGAATCCTTCCAATTAACTGCTAGCTTTGAAAACTTTCTGAAGATTCTCAGGATCATTGCCTTATCTATCTTGTACATGTAAATGTATAGTTTTGTCCCTACCATGTTTCCCAGCATTTTTCCTTGCCCTCTCCTCGTTGTCCAATCTTCAAGTTCTTGCTTTCCTTTTAATTGTATTTTATCTTTGTATTTGTATTTCTTCTATAGGGAGACTATATGATATTTATACATGTGGGTCTGGTTTATTTCACTTATGAGTATATGTTCAAATGCCATCCATTTAAATATGAAGGTTTCAACTTTATCATTCTTTACAGCTGCGTAATACTCCATTGTATAAAAATACCAATCTTTTTCAACCATTCCTCAGGTGATGGACATCTTGGTTGTTGCCAAGATTTTGCTATCACAAATTGTGCTGCTATAAACATAGGTACACATATATCAGGCTTTCACAGAGAACAAATTGGTCAAGCAACAGCCGTGACTCATCCACATGGCTGATACTGACAAAGGATCTACAAACTGCTGTACAGAGTTTCAGGGTAAGACCTGAGGATATTTGACTGACCTTATCAGATACAAAAGATAAATTTCTTGTTATATACATCTTGCTTTATCTTGGTCTTAACAGTCCAGTAGAAAAGTATAAAAACAAAGTATAAAAAGCAAAGCCATATTAATATGCAAAGGTGTAAAAGGCTCAAGTCAACAACTTCTGACCTTGCCAGTCTTACAGAAAACCCAATACTACTATGGACTACTGGACTATTTTGGAATATTTTGCTGAATTCACACACCTATGATATTTAAATGACAAAACTAAACAAAAAAAGGGGATACAAATGAATGATCATTTTGTATCTTCAAAATAGGATAGATACACAGCTACTCTCTCTTAATTCAATGAATACAAAGATTTGCTCTAATAGTGTTTGTGGACAGGATATCATGTCTGCATCTTGTACAATCAATAACCACTAAGACAACAATTTGCAATGTATTAATTATTGAAACTGTCCTACTAATTTGATTTGAAACTGTCTCATTGCTATTTGTTTCGCAAAAAATCATGGCAAAAAATCTTCGCAAAAAAGAAATTGATATTTGCAATCCAGATTGCTGTAGTTTATACTTTTTCTGTATGTTTCAGATCAGGTATGTACCATTTGCACTGGGAACACCACAAAATGAACTATCCAAAGTTCATTGATTTTAATACATGTTTTGGTTTGTAAACAAATCATGGTAATTTCTTGCACTGTTTTGGAAATTAATTATATATAAGAATTTATGTATCTGCTTCTAGATTCAATGTGTAAATAAAATTTCACAAGAAAAAAAAAACATGTGATGCCAGTATACAGATAGGAATGACGCTAACTCTTGAGATTTGATGGGGGGATGGATAGATGGATACTTAGGTGAAATTTCTATTTCTGTAGAGGAAGCCATTTCTAAGCTTAGTGAATTAAACAACAGCAAACATTTGTCTGTTCATGAATTTCTTTTTGTTTCTAATGATCTCAAGGTGGTTCATTCCTACTCCTCACAGCAGCTGTGAGGAGAATCCAACTGCACTCATATAGCTGGAGAAATTCCTACTGGCTTCTGGCTGGAACCTCATGAGGAGCCGAGAGCCACGTTCTTCTGCACGTGGATCTCCATGTGGCCTGAGCAGTCCATTGCATGGTGACCGAGTTCCAAAGGTAAATGAACCCCAAGTTGCTTGACATAAGTTGCATTACCCTTCATGACTTGACTTAATCATAATGCATCATTTCACTATATTCTTTCACACTACTGACATTGTACTTGTAGGGTGTGTAACAGAAGTAGTCCTCCCCCCACACACACAGTAGTAGCTGGAAAGCATCTTTAGAAGTTGTTAAATTCACTTATGGGCAAAATTCCCCTGGATGAATACTGGCACTCTGCTATGTGATATCATGACAAAGACCTTCCCAGATTCAAGAAGAGCCTATCTGTAGAAGAAATGCATGTTCTGGAAGAGCATGTGGGGCAAGAGACACTATTTGATCATTTGAGGAAAATCTGATCTATCATAATAACACTTTAAACAATGCTACAGTTGAAGGCTTGTGTTCTTCCAAATTCACATGTTGGGATGGCCATCCCCAAATGTTGCTGTATTTGGACATGGGGCCTTTGTAAGGCAATTAGGCCTTGTGACTAGAGTCATCATGATGGACTTAGTGACACTATGAGAAGAAACAAGTGAGGGCATGCTTTATATGCTTTCTATTTCTCTTTAGTCTTTCACTCTTAAATCTCGCTCTCTTGCTCTCCCTCTGTCTGCGCGCACACACACACACACACCTCATGTAAAGATACACATGAAGGTATCTGTTTTTCTCCATTCTTCCTTCCTAACTTCCTTCCTTTCTTCTATCATCCTTTTTTTCCCTTCTTCACTTGCATTCTTTTTGTAATACTAGGGAATAAAACCCAACGTCTTCACACTAAGATACATTCCCAGACCTTTTTATGTTTTATTTTGAGACAGGGTCTTGCTAAGTTCCTAATTACTAGGCTGGATTTCAACATGCTATCCTCATGCCTATACCTCTCAGAGGGCTGAGACTATGGGCATGTGTCACCATGCCTGGGCAAGATGATTCGCAAACCAGAAAGTAAGATCTCATCAGGAATTGGTTACACAGCACTGGCCTCTTGACTTTGGACTTCCCATAGTAAAATAAATTGGAATTCTAAAATTGTATCTTAAGAACATAAAAGAACATTATTATTGATCTTTTCATAATACTTCTGAAATAAATATAAGATTCATATGCATCCAGTAGGGTAAAAGTATTATTTTTAAAGACCAATATACATATTATGCAGCTATAATGTTTTATAGGAAAAACTTTTAAGTACAAAATTTACCATAATAAAAACTAATGAAATAAATTTTGATAATGGCTTTTTTCCTATTTAAAATTTCTACATTACAGTTCAAAAATTAAACTACAGAACTTTAACCAAGCCTTTTACAAACTAAAAAGATAACGGTGGCAATTGAAATGTTTTATAATATTAATTGGTGTCCTGGAATTTATCTGAAGAATTCTAGTTAAGATCCTCATCTTTGTAGTACTGTTTTGAGATAGATAGATATAGATAATGAGAGGGAGGAAGGGAGACAGGAAGAGGGAGGGAGGGAGAGAGAGAGAGTGTGTGTGTTATGGCTTACATCTAGATGTCTCCTCCAAAGTCTCAAGTGCACATAGGTGAGGCTTTTCAGAGATGGCCAGATCTACATTGTGTGATACTAGGATTAAGGTATATGGTACTAAATTAGTCCACTAATTGGAATTAGCATAATCCTGAGTATGGATAATGGGATGAGCCACCATGGGTGCGGGTTTATAGTTTGGTTGGGATAAAAGGCAATGGCAGACCCACTGCTTGCTGCTGCCTGCCTGGACTATTTCTCCTCTGTAATGCCCCTCTGCCATGCTACTTTGTCTTGGATCCAGCCAAATATAGACGGAAACCTTTACAAACTGTGAGTTGAGAAAAACCTTTCCTGGGGCCAGGGAGATAGCTCAGTGGAATAAGTGGTTGCCTGGCAAGTGCAAGATCCTGAGTTTGATCCCTGGTACCACCAAAAGTAAAAATAAAAATAAACCTTTTCTTTTCCAACTTTGGGTATCAAGTGTTTTGTCTCAGCAATGAGAAAGAAACTACGACAATGATTAATAGTTTTTGTTAACAGTTTCATATAACCAATACTTAAAAATCAAAATGTTAAGGTAAACAGTACTGTCTCTTCTTCACCTCCTGCTTATAAAAAATTAAATAGCTTATTGTTGTTGTGTTTTGTGGAATAAAATTAGATGAATGAATGGGTAGCTTGGTGAATGATGGGAGGATGGGTAGATAGGTGGATGAAAGGACAAACTGATACATGGATGACAGACCAGTAGATGAGTGAGTAGATAATCGGGGTATGTGGATTACTAAGTTAAAAGATGTGCTCTGCTTTGGCAGCAGAAGTCAACGGAGACCTCATTACAGTTCTCTAGGTAAAATGTGTCTCTGCCTAAAAAGAATTGCCTTGTCTTTCCTCATACTGACAATCCACTGTTGTCACAGACCTCTACCTAAAAGCCCTGGATCGTGCTGGGCTGGGGACTAGGTCCTGACCTCATAGGAACTTTCACAGATACAACCCAAGCCTTATAATAGTTGTTTCTTGGCACAGTTGTCTTGAACTAAACCTATAATTATCCTGATGCCTCTTCTCCTTGGTAAGTGATCACCTGTCTTATTTCTACAAATATATGTCAGTCAGCTTTCCATTGCTGCAACAAATACCAAGATAATCAGATTACACAGACAAAAAGGTTATGTTGGCTCCTAGTTGTGGAGATTTCAGTCTATGACCCTGTAGCTTTCAGGCCTCGCGTGAAGAGGCACAACACAGGAGTGAATGGCAGAGCAGCACCAAGACCTCTTGGTGGAAGAGAAAAGGAAGAAGCTGAGTTGCAGGAACTCCTTTGAGGGCAAGTCCCCCAAAGACCTAAAGACACCCCACTAAGCCTTGCCTCTTAGAGATTTCTACCTCTCAATAGTGCACTACAGGAAAGTAAGTCTTTAACCACAAGGTATTTCACAGGATTGTTTAAAATCCAAACTTTAAGGTCTAGGATGTAGTTTGACAACAGAGCACTTACCTCACATGCATAGGCCCTGGGTTAGATTCTTAGTACTGCATCAAAAAAAATCCCAACCATAAATCTGGGAGTATAGTTCAGTGGTAAAGTATAAGCTTAGCATGTGCAAGCCTGGGTTCAGGCCCCAGAAACACCACATGCACAGTCATCCAAACCAAGCTATGTGTGTCCTCCTGTTTTTCTGACTAGTCTTAGGAAAGCCTTCCACAGCTAGCTGAACCATATTTTTCATTCCTTGTCCAGCTCATCCACATCCTTGCCCTCTCCATAGACAAAGGTCTATACCTTTCTCCACTTATTACCACCCACAAAGTCTTAAACTCCGCAGTGACCTCAGAGCAACTTGCAACATAACTTCTTGTAATCGGAAGTATAGCAATCTCTCCAAAAGTCTTTCAGATACAGTAGCTCAGATTAATTATTGAAATGGCTTAATTGCTCTACATGTCATTTTAGAATAACACTCAAACAATCTGTGGTGAAGAACCAGTTTCTGTTTTATTTCCAGTCTCTGTTGTGCATGACAAATCTGTAGGTCTTACCATATGTACATATGAGACTCACCAGATTGAGCTCAGTAACACTTGAACTTGCCCAGACCTTTGTTCAACAAGACAAGTCCACTGATTATATGCTTGGATAGGTCAGCAACATTTAGTTGCTATAAAAGTTTCTAAATACTTAATCTCAGCTTTGTACTTTCTGGATCAATAATCAATAGTTCACAGGCTGACATCAATTGCAAAACTGCATTCTGAGTAGCCCTGGGCTAGAAAATTCAATTAGTGGGAATGCTTCCTTCCCAAGAGTATCACTTACTAAAGATATTAAGTATGAAAAATGTAGAGTCTCATGACTGGAACATTTTATTTGTATTTGTTTTACATTCAAAACATCATTATAAATGTTTGATAACAATGCTCTTGTACTCTAATCTTAGTTTCACTGCTTACCAGCCACATGGTGTTGGGAAGGTCAACTTTCTAAGCCTCAGTTATCCTGCTCTGGAATATGTGGATAGCATATATGCCACTGTCAACTTGAAAGGATTAAGATTATTGATGTAGATTACTAAAGTACTTAAGAGTGTTTCTGTGAAGGTGTTTTCTTTCTTTCTTTCTTTTTTTTTGGGGGGGGGGGAGGAATCAGGGATTGAACTCAGGCCCTTGCGCTTGGCAGGGAAGCACTTATTCCACTGAGCCATCTCCCTGGCCCCTGTGAAGGTGTTTTCAAAGAAAATTGAACTGTGTGTTGTTATGGGTCGCTCAGAATAGGAACCAGATCAGCCAGATTGGAATTTAGAAAACCGTTTAATTACTGAGCTCAGGGCCTCTGTCTGATCAACTCTCACACAGGAGAGGACCAAAAGACGGCCTGTCCAGGAAGCAGAGAGGGTTTTAAACTTGGAACCACATTGAGTCTGATAAACAAATTCATTGTCTGACACAAAACAATGCTTTCAGAGTCATTGTGACCACTACTCAAACTAAGTTTCCTGAGGCTTTTGTTTCAGTTTCTGGTGAATTTGCATCCGAGTACCTGCAGGCAGCTTTGCAAGGCCCGGAGGTTACAAGAAGTTAAAGCCCCTTTAGTGTCCTTAATGGCCCTATTTACTGAGCAACCTAGTACTTTTACATTTACAACAGAAAGCACAAGATTTACATTTATAGCCTAAAATGTGAGTTAACCCGTTACGTGAGTCATCCAGCTGAAGGGTAAAGCCCTGAAAGTGGATAGCTGGGATAGTTTGATGTTTTCAGCTGGGATAAAATAAAAGCAGGAGGAGGAAGCCCGCCAGCGCTTGCAAGCGCAGTTCTCCTTGCGCAGGTGTATCTGTTGTTGCTGCCACTGCTTGGGGGCCTTAGACTGCATTTTCTTCACCTTTCCAAGCAGACTCACAGCAGCAGCTCCCCAAGGAGCTTCCAGGCATTCAGCCTCAGACTGTGGCTCTTTTTCTGAGGTTTCCAGCTTCTTGGACTGAGTTGCTACTGAATTCTCTGGCTCTCTGGCATGCAGACAGCTATTGAGGGACCAGCCTATAAAACAACTGAAGTATTCTGAGTGCATAAGGCTGAAACTAGTTGGGAAGCCTCAGAGGTTACAGCCCTCATTCCAAGCTTCTTGCAAAGACATAGAGCTATGTACCAGAACTTAAATTGGCTTCACTGCTCAAACACATGTTTTGCTGTTCACTGCCCTTCTGGTTTTGTCTCCTTTCATTTGACTCTAAGAAATAACCTCTGACTGAAAAATATTGATCATCCTAGTGAGTATGAATGGATTAGTCAAGCTACTGAAAAGTGAAATCACATCCTTTAAAATGCCTCTAGTAAAAAAAAAAAAAAATGCCTCTAGTAAGTTCAGCTCTATAGTTCACTTTTGCCTTGTTTGACTTGCCCCAAACTACTTTGATACACAGCCTCATACATATGCAGTTGGCTTCATACACATCCATTGGCTCTGAGAACCACTGCATGTTCTCACTGATTATGTCAAGAATATACAGGCTTCAGGGTCAGGGATATAGCTCAGCCGCATAAGTAACTGCATGGCAAGCACAAGGCCCTGAGTTTGATTCCTGATATCAAAAAAGAGAGAATGTAAGGACTCCAATAGCTCTTCACCTGAGCCAATTGTTATGAAAAACCCTGAGATAAAGTCTGCCTCCAGACTTGCATAGCTACTTAAGAATACTAAGTCAACCAGTAGGTTCTCTGTGTCTCCCCTGTGGGACCAGGACAAGGGAAGAGCAATAAGATTGTGCTCAGCCTTCCTCTGCTGCAATAAAAATCTTTTCTCTCTGATTCAGGATTGCCATGCTTTCTGCCTGCATCTCTCAACAGTAACAAGCTAATTGTCAGTAGTGTAACACCTCAGATTCTTCATAAGTTTTTTAGCATAATAAACTAAAATAATGGCTAAAGTTAAAATAATGAATACAGTGGAGAAGGTACAATATGCTGAAACACAAAAACTAGTTCTATCACTTAAAATATCTCTACATTGCTTTTAGCTGAGTGTGGTGGTGACTCCTGTAATCCCATCACTCAAGAGGCCAAAACATGACGATTGTTGGGTGACCAAGGTCAGCCTGGACTACACAGTGGGTCCAAGGCGAGCCTGAACTACATAGCAAGAACCATCTCAAAAAACAAAGTATAGATACATAGATAGATAGATATATTCCTGAAATATTAAAGGGAATTTTTCTTTTTTCTTTTTCTTTCACATAATTTTATTTGCTCCCTTCAATCATAATCATATGATATCAAAGCTTTGTCTTAATTGGTGGTTCTGTAAACAGGCTTACCCATTCCACTCACAGGCAAGGCAAATGCTGCTTCTTAAAATGGCCCTGCCATGGAGCCCCGGTCGTCCAACCCAAGTCACCCCTTGCCTGGCTTTATCTTCGCTAGACTGTGTGGCCACTTCACGGAATCTCATTCTGGACTTTTCCATGGCTTCCATAATTTTGCTGTATTTTTCACAAAGAACATGTCGGACGTTTACTGCATTAACACCACCTTTGAGACCCTGAGCCTTCTCAGTCAGCACTGTCACTCCCAGAGACTGTGGCCCCTTTCCCCAATTGTCCAGAATCACTTTTTCTTTTGGGCAGCATCTTTGGAATTCCTAAAGGAGTTTTTCTGCTCTAAGCCTCTGAGCCACAGATGGTGAGGAGTTCACTCAACCCCATTACCTTCCCTAATTTCTGTTATTGCCAAGACATGTGGAAAGAAGAGCTGGGCAATGAAAGTCATCTGTCAAAACCTATTGTGAGGGCTGGGGAGATGGCTCAGTAGAATAAGCAATTCCCTGGCAAGCACAAGGGCCTGAGTTCAATTCCGAGTTCCACCAAAAAAAAAAAGCCAGGCGTGGTGGCGCATGCCTGTAATCCCAGCACTCGGGAGGCTGAGGCAGGAGGATTGTGAATTCGAGACCAGCCTGAGCTACAAAGTGGGCTTAAGGCCAGCCTGAACTGCATAGTGAGACCCTGTCTCAAAAATACAAAAAAAAAAAAAACCTACTGTGGCAAGGCCTTCAAAACAAAGCAGATTTCTTTTTAAAACAGTCAGTGGGCTAAGGCAGGAAAATACCAAGCTTATCTGGGCATCTTAGCATGATTCAAACAAAACACATAAAAAGGGCTGGGATATAGCTCAATGGAAAGGCCCTGGGTTCAATCCCTAGTAAAACAAACAAAATCTAAGGACTACTCAAAACTCTGTAGTGTTTTAGATCTATGTGAGATACATTTTCTGTAAGAGGACTCTGAACTCATTTAAGGACATGAACAATCACTGAAGTTGAATTTGTAGCTATATCCTGCCTTTAGAAGCATATATTGTACCCAGTAGTGTGTCCCTGTAGTCCTGTTGAGGGCAGCAGAGTTAGATAGAAATATTTTTTAGGCAGTCAGTTAGGGCCAAGCCCTCGAAAGAAATAATAACAGGAAACAAGATATCTGCAACTCTGGGAGGAACGGAGGCTCCTGCTGTGAACCACACCTAAAGGCCAAACAGATGCTAAAAGAGTAACACCAGAGACTGATATTCTAAATAGGTAGCGATCACCTGAAAAGACCCAAGTGAGTGACTAGCCCAACCCCCAAGGGGAAGAGACCCTGTCCCCTATTCATGCCCGCTTACTAGGTGACTCGCTTCCCCATTTGGTCCTGGGCCTAATCAACTTTACCTGAACAACGGTGCTTGTAATCCCATTAGTTGACTATAGTTTTGTCCCACCCCACATCCACCTAAGCGAGACCCCTTCTCTACCTTAGTCCCTCATGGTTTTGCCCTCTAAAGATACCCGGAAAGAGGCAGCTTCCTGGGCAACCCTCTCGGGAGCCCCTTCTGTCCCTCTCCGACAGAAGCTTTTCTATCCAATAAAGTTTTTCCTCAACCTCCATTTGTTCCTAAAATTCATTCTTCGGTTTTAGAGAACACGAACTCATCAAGGTTAGGTTGGGAGTTTTACCTCCCTGTATCAGTCCCAGCTACTTGGAAAGCTGAGACAGAGGCCTGCTTGAGCCCAGTAGTTCATCTGCCTGGGTAATAAAGCAAGACTTTATCCTAAATCAATAAATAAATACATATGTACAACTAGCCAGATTTACCAAATAAGTAAATTAGATTACTGCATCAATAAAAACTCAGGGCTAGGGAGATAACTGAGCAGTTTAAGTGCCTGCCTAGCAAGCACAAATGAAAATCCTCACAAGGGCCTGAGTTCAATCCCTGATTTCGCAAAAAAAAAAAAAAATGAAAATCCTACTGAAAAACCAGGTACAACTATAACTTAGCTGCTGGTTTGGCTGAGACAAAAGTATTCCTTGAAACCCAGAGTTCACAGCCAGCCAAGAAACAAACAAACCAAAAAAAAAAAGTCAGTGAAACAATTCACACGAGAACTGTGGTCAGGGGCTGGTGAAATAGCTCAGTGATCTAAATCGGTTTGATCTCCAGCAGCACATGCCATGGCAGCCCTGTCCTCAGGTTGGGCTGAGCTAGCCAAAGCACACACACACAAACACACACATGCACGTGCACATGCACACGCGCGCACGCACACACACACACACTGGTTAAATACATCTTTACTTCCTTTCTGTAACTGCTCTAATATGAAAATAAGTGATTAAATAGAAAGACAGAAGTTGTTGGAAACAGAGGATAGGTTGACAACAGAGGTGTATGAATTCTGAACATGCATTTATTAATGATCATTAACTTAGCATAACACAGACATCTGAAACTGAAGTCTGGGATGAGGAGAGTTTTTGGAACTCTAGAAATCCCAAATGTCCTAGTTCCCCTGCAGACCAAAGAGCAGACCTGGGCTCCAAAGTGCAGATAAATACATCCCAGATACCCTGATTTTCTCCTTTAATCCACTTTCTGCTGCTATGACAAAATTTTGAGCCTGGATCATTTATTAAGGAAGGCTTTTGTTTGGCAAGCGGGGGCCCTGCCCTGGCATCAGGTTGTTGTAGGCAGCTGAGTTTGATAGAAATATTCTAGGCAGTCAGGCAGGGCCAGGCCCTTGAAAGAGATAATACAAGAGACAAGATATCTTGCAACTCTGGAATGGATGGATGCTCCTGCCGTGGGCCAGACCTAAAGACCAAAGATCAAGCAAATGCCGACCTCTCTAAAGATTGGCATCCGAGATTGAGCTTCACCCTGAGGGAGACCGAAGAATTGTTAATCCAATTACTACTGGATCTATATTCATGCCCGCTTGCTACGTGACTCGCCTCCCTATTTGTTCTTGAACTTAACCAATCTTACCTGAGCAATGGTGCTTATATTCCCATTGGTTGACCATAGTTTTGTCCCACCTCTTGACCACCTAAGCGAGTTCCTTAGTCTAACGTGATTTTGCCCTATAAGAATAACCTGAAAGAGAACCTCTGGGGGCAACCCGCTCAGGTCCCCCTTCTGTCCCTCTCTGACAGAAGCTTTCCTTTCCAATAAAGTTTTATCCTCAACCTCCATTTGTTCCTAAAATTCATTCTTCGGTTTTAGAGAATACGAAATCATCCAGGTCAGGTTGAGAGTTCCCTGTATCATTTGGAGGTCATTCACTGAGATGATCATTGGACAGAAGTATGAGTTTGCTTTTCTTTTATAAATTCTGGAAAAAAAAAAAAGAGTAACACCTGGGACTGATATTCTAAATAGGTATTATCACCTGGAAAGACCCAAGTGAGTCACTAGCCCAACCCCCAACGGGAAGAGACCCTGTCCCATATTCATGCCGGCTTGCTACGTGACTCACTTCCCCATTGGTCCTAGGCCTAATCAACTTTACCTAAGCAATGGTACTTGTAATCCCATTGGTTGACCATAATTTTATCCCACCTCACATCCACCTAAGTGAGTTCCCTTTCTCTCCACCTTAGCGCCACATGGTTTTACACAATAAAAGTCCCTAAAAGAGACAGCTTGCCTGGGCAACCCGCTGGGGTCCCCGTTCTGTCCCTCTCTGACAGAAGAGGAAGCTTTGCTTTCCAATAAAGTTTTACCCTCAACCTCCGTTTGTTCCTAAAATTCATTCATCAGTTTTAGAGAAATGAACTCACGTAGTTCAGGTTGGGAGTTTTACTTCCCTGCATCACTTTCATCAAATGTTTCATTGTATGGTGACCTCTACTGGTCAAATAATTGTATCACTAGAGCTCATCAGTCAAGAAGTGCTTAATGTAATAAAACAATGCTGGTCAAATATTGTTTGGCCAGAATAATGGGAATGTGCCTCATGATTTTTTTTTGCTTTGTTTTGTTTTTGGTTTTTGGTGGAACCGGAGACTGAACTCAGAATCTTGCGCTTACCAGGGAAGCACTTATTCTACTGAGCCATCTCCCCAGCACCTATTGTTATTTTTTTGAGACAGGATTTCACCAGACTGACCTCAAACTTACATTATTTCTGATTTAGCCTCCTGTGTGTTTGGGATTACAGGAGTATGGCAACACGATAGTCTTTTAAATTATAAATTAATGGAGTAAAAAATACATAAGAACAATGAAATCTATGCTTCCTGATGATTTAATTGGCCTATTATTGAAATCATGCTTCCCTTCTCTAGGGGAGAAAAACAAAATACTGAGATTTAAACTAGTGAGGAAACATGACCCTTGAAGGAAAGGTAAGTAAGATAGTTTTATCAAAGAGCTTCTGTACAAAAATGTTTGCAAACAAGAACAAAGGAGGTAATGAGGAGCAGCTGATATTATGAGCACTTATGTCACAGAAACTGATCTAAGCGCTTTCTTGCATTTAAATCATGCAATCCTCATAACAAATCTGACAGATCACTTCCATGATGACCTCTATTTACAAAGAAAGTAGGAAACCAAGGCACAGGAAAGCTACTTAGTTTGCCCGAGGCCAGACAGCTAAAGAGTGCAGACCTGTAGACTGAAGCAGCCAGACTCCCTCATCTGATCTGCAGTGTGCAGATGAGGTCCCAGGAGGACTCGAAGCCCCACAAGGAGCTGTCCTCTACTCCCTTCACCTGCTGGATGCAGGTGCCCTTAAACTCTTCCATGCTCCTCCCTGTAGTTTTGGACACTCCTAACCAAATCCAAAGGGTGCTGACACTAGCCCTTCTAAAGATGTAACAACCAGAACTTGAGAATCCTCCTCTATGAAAAATCCATAGTGTCTGGGCATGAGAAAAAATAAGGTAGCTCCAACCACTAGGACCAGAGATAAATCAAAGATAGTAATTTTAGCCAGGCGTGGTGGCGCAGGCCTGTAATCCCAGCACTGGGGAGGCTGAGGCAGGAGGATTGTTGTGAGTTCAAGACCAGCCTGAGCTACAAAGTGAGCTTAAGGCCAGCTTGAACTGCATAGTGAGACCCTGTCTCAAAAAGACAAAAAAAAAAAAAAAAAAAGATAGTAATTTTGTCAGATCAACTAACCTGCTCTTAGACAAAATAAATATTATTCTTTCCTATCTGAAATAATCTTCCTGTGAGGAAGAATAATTCCATCTGCCATGACACCATAAGTCATTGAAAGAGAGGATCTACCAGCCCCACTTCCCACATCCACACACTTATCTGCAAAAGTTGATATATGTGGGAGCTTTTGACTTTAGTGTTTAGTAAAGAGGAGGTGGATTTTGAGAACTGAAGAAAAGAGACAAGGAAAATGAAGTCTGTGATAGGTTTTTTTTAATTTTTCTTTTTTTTTTTTTTTTTTTTTTTTTTTTTTTTTTTTTTTTTTTTTTTTTTTTTGGTCTTTTTGAGACAGGGTCTCACTATGCAGTTCAGGCTGGCCTCAAACTCACTTTGTAGCTCAGGCTGGTCTCGAATTCACAATCCTCCTGTCTCAGCCTCCCGAGTGCTGGGATTACAGGCACGCGCCACCATGCCCAGCTTGTGATAGGTTTTAGAGGCAACAGCAGTGGCAGTGACGGTGACAGCTGACAGCGCAGCAAAGCAGAAATAGGGGGAGGGAAAGCCTTTATTATTTCTAAACACACAAAGAGGACCAAGGGCAGGAAGATGAGCAGATCCTCTGACCTGAGACAGAGGGCCTGAGGCTTTATGGACTTTTTCCAGGGGTGGAGTTTGAGGGGCAGGTTCAGCAACACACAAGGAGCTGATTGGAGGCTCCCTTGTGTGGGCAGGAAAGGTCAAAGGAACTTGTACCCAGGGCTGGAGTGGGGAAGGAGGAAGTGCCATTGGGAAGGTAATGTTGTTTCGGGGATTCAGCCATATCAGACGACCACCATAATAATTCAGCAATTCATACTTAGGCCATAACCTATCACTCTGGCTTGTGTTTGCTCTCTGGGGTTTACATGGAGAAAAAGGAACTGTATGAAGTCTGACTGCCTCATTACAGATGCTGAGTCCCTAACTTATAAACTAGCTCACACACCAGCCCCAGATGTATTAATAACACTCTCTTTGTGTAGGTTCCTTTTTTTTTTTTTTTTTTTTTGTGGAACCAGGGATTGAACTCAGGCCCTTGTACTTGCCAGGGAAGCACTTATTCCACTGAGCCATCTCCCTGGGCCAAAGCCATCTTTTTTTTTTTTTTTTTTTTGGTGGAACCAAGGATTGAACTCAGGCTCTTGCATTTCCAGGCAAGTGCTTATTCTACTAAGCCACCTTCCAGCTCCCTGTAGGTTCCTTTCTATAAACCATGGGCTAACTGGGCTGGGCGCGTTATGCCCGTAATCTCAGCATTAAGGAAGGCTGAAGCAGGAGAAATGCAAATTTAAGTCCTGAGTGGGCAATTTAGCAATAGTTCAATGGTAGAGTACCTCTCGATTTGATCCTCAATACAAAAAAAGAAAGTAAGAGTATTTACTTATTAAACTGGGAGTGAAGAACCGGGAAGATGGCTCAGTGGAATAAGCGCTTCCCTGGCAAGCACAAGGGCCTGAGTTCAATCCCGGTTCTGAAAAAATAAATAAATAAAAATAAACTGGGAGTGAAGATTAATTAATATATAAAATGCATTTAGGAAAGTTCCCAGGGACTGCTATATACACTATGAATGTTAGGTGTGTGCTACGGTCTGAACTTTGGTCCAACCACAAAAACACACAAACACACTGCTACCACCACCGTCGCCAACACCACATCCATATAATGGAGCCCCTTATTTTTCTATCTGAGGGTAAAGCAATCACCAGCATTTTTTTCAATAATATGGATTGAACCTAGAGTCTTTCCATTATTCTAAATCCACAGCACTCTTTTACTTTTTATTTTGAGATAGTCTTGCTGAGTTGTGCAGGCTAGGCCTGAACTTTCAGTCCTCCTATTTCTGCCTCCTAAAATACAGGGATTACCCACATGTACCATCACACCTGGCTTTGAATGCATGTTTTTTCTAAAATCCAGGCTTAGATTTTAGGCTTCATTTTCAGGAAGTCAGTAGCAGAGACCTGATTTTCTTCCTACGTCCCAGCTGTTTGGAGTCATCTTTTACTCCCACACAATGTTACCACTTTTACTTTAGGAAGATGTATTTTAATTAAAAATATTACCTAATACATTTTTTTTTCATTTTATGTATTTGGTACAGGGTCTCTCTATGCAGCTCAGACTCCTATTGACTCTCCATTTTCAGCCTCCCCAGTGCTGGGATTATAGGCCTGCACCACACCTGGACTCATTTGCAGTTTCAGTGTGCCCTAGGGGCAGGGCCACCATGCTGTGCAGGACCAGGATTGAACCCTGGTCCCTGAGCTTGCCAAAGCAGGTGCTTAGTCCACTGAGCTATCTCGCTGGTCCTGCTGAAGATGCTTTTCTTAGATAAAGCAATAAAATAAACTAACCATGAAGAGTTAGTCCTAGATTCTGACTGCGAATTACAATCAGCAGTGGCCCACTATGTGAAGATAGGTGTGGCAGCACCTACTTTGGAAAACCAAAACAAGTTTCTACGCCTGGGCACTTAATGATTTAGTGACACAAAATAAAAAAATAAAAAGGATTGAAGATGTAGCTCAATGTGAAGGTCCTAGGTTCAATCTCTAGTACAAATAACTAAATAAATAGCAAGCAGAAAATTTCATATTTCCTAGCACCATCATAGCCGTGGCAATGTCTCAAAGCAAGACATTACTGATGGGTTTGTGGTGAGACTGATATAAGTAAACTTCCAATCATTTCTTTTCTTTTTTTTTTTTTTCCAATCATTTCAAAGTATAAACTGTGCAGGATGGTGCTTACCTGTTTCTCAGTACTTTGGAAATTCTAGACAGGACAATTGCAAGCTTGATCTTTAGAGTTCAAGGTCATCAACATAGATCAGTCTCCCCTCTTTCCCTGAATTATTATTATTTCTCTTTCTCTTCTCTCTAATCTACTTTGTTCACTTCCTATCCCGTCCTCACTCATGACATCCCCGCCATTCCTGTTAGTAGTATGACTCATTGATTTATTAGTTAGTATTTATTGTTAGTATTTATGACTCATTGATAAGAGGGTGAAATTGTCAAAACAAGTTTTAGTATACATGCATGATGTGTGGTTGAATGTGTTGTTGATATGACCAATAGGGCTTCTCTCCTAATGACACAGCAATTTTATCTGATCCCATTAAATTGAGTAGGTTGAAGAGGTAGATAAATGTCAAAAAGCAACTAAAGACAATTCTACATCACTGGGAAGCACACACTAACAAAAGCAGTCTCTATACTAGCAAGTCTTTTCACTTGAATCAACCTCCAACCCTGAGCACAAATATATACACATATGCAAGGGCACATGTGCACACACACACACACACACACACACACACACACACACACACACAATGATGACAACAAAAATAAGAAAACAAGGCAAAAAAATACCTCCAAAAACTCCTAACTCCTCCAAGGCTGACCCAATAAGCATTGAAGGGGAGAAAATAAAAAACCAAATAGCAGACATATATGAAGTGATGAACAAACAAATCAATAAAGTGTTCAATAAGCTCAGAAATGATTTAACTAAACAGATAATGAGCTTCATTAATAAAATGATCGGCACACTTAAGAAAGACACAAAGATAAGGTTTTTTGAGCTTTACCAAAAAAGTATGGTCAGTTTAGGATTTTTGTTCTTTCTTTCTTTCTTTCTTTCTTTCTTTCTTTCTTTCTTTCTTTCTTTCTTTCTTTCTTTCTTTCTTTCTTCCTTCCTTCCTTTCTTTCTTTCTTCCTTTCTTTCTTTCTTGTCTAGTTCTGGCTGCCTTAAGGTCAGGTGTTGTGCGACTTGTGGGAATGGGGATCAAAACGAATTCCCCGAAGCGAAAAGCAGAAATACAAATGGAAATGTACAACAACAACTAAAAACAACTGAGTCTGGGGCTGGGAGGTAGCTCAGTGGTCTAAGAACTTGCCTGGCAAGCACAAGGACCCAAGTTCAATCCCCAGTACCACATGCCATGCATCCATGCCAACTACCGGACACGAGCTGTGCAGCGAGACCCTGTACCAAATAAATAAATAAATAAATAAATAAATAAATAAATAAATAAATAAATAAATAAGTGATTTTAAAAAATAAATAAATAAAAATAAAAACAATTGAGTCAGATAAGGCAAAGTGAATGGCATATGCTGCAGGATACTAATCAGCTTTTCTTCTGGATGGTTAACAACCTAAGCTCACAGATCAAAATTGGAGAAATAGAAGAGCCACAAGGCCAGCCAACATTTAGGCCCTAGCCTTTCAAGGTCAGCAAAGACTCAGGACATAGGAGAACCTGTACTGCAACATCATGAAACTCAGTTGAGCTCCAAATTTTCTGAACAAGAAGATTATGGAGCCACAGAGGAAAGAGATCGAAGTTCTATAGTGTGCCTGGGGAGAGTCACATGGAGAGAAAACTTTCTCTCAGGCTCTCACAGAGAGCAAACTGGTCAAGCATTGGCCGTGACTCATCCACATGGATGACACAGACAAAGGATCTACAGAATAAGGTACAAGACTACAAGATAAACCCTGAGGGGACTTCACTGACCTCATAAGGAACATAAAGTACATGTGTTGGTATATAGGTCTTGCTCTATCTAGGTCTTAACCGTCCAGCAGAAACGTATAAAAATGAGGTATACAACGTAGGGCCATAATAATAAGTTGAGCTGTAAATGGCTATGGTCGACAACTTCTTCAGATAACTCACTATTGTTGTGGAATGCTGGACTGTGTTGGATTGTGTTGTCGAGTTCAGGCACCTAAAGTAGTTGAATGACAATGGAGTGCACATCTTTGACAGGTGTAGACAAAGGAAGGGGTATAGAAAAGGAAGAATCATGATGTGTGTGTGTGGACAGTACAGTTGGGATAGATAACACCATGCTTCTACATAATCCTATGAGAGGCAAGATTTGCGCTAATGGTGGTTGGACAGGATAGTATGTCGGCTTCTAGTACTATGGACAACCACTAGGAAAATAACAAGGTAGAAAGTATTAATTCTTGAATCTTTGATGTAAATCAGGTATAAGAAATAAGATACGCAAACAGCTATGCTCTATTTACTGATAAGAGACACACAGTATAATAATGTCTGTAAGAGCCGGGCGTGGTGGCGCAGGCCTGTAATCCCAGTACTCGGGAGGCTGAGGCAGGAGGATTGTTGTGAGTTCGAGACCAGCCTGAGCTACAAAGTGAGCTTAAGGCCAGCCTGAGCTGCATAGTGAGACCTTGTCTCAAAAAGACAAAAAAAAAAAAAAAAAAAAAATGTCTGTAAGTATAATATCATGTATGCACCTTCTATGATACCAAAACATTATGAAAACAGTTTGCAATTTATTAATTTATTAAATCCATCTTGTCAAGGTATCTTAAAACTATCTCGTTGATATTTGTACTTCAATAAAGCAAACAAACAAACAAAAAAGCGAATTCCCCTGTGCCTGACTGCATTTGCTTAAGCAATGGTTTAAACAACTGCGCTATCGGGGAAGCCCCCCTTATGATCAGTTTAGCAGATCAGAACAGACAGGCTCCTGTCATGAAAGCCACCATGACAAACTCCTCCAGAAGAACTAACAGCCCCCAGGAGAACCAACAGCTCCTACCAGCTTCTCTTCTTTTTCTCCAGTTCTCATTTTTATATTGGCAACAAGCCTCAGGTGGGCCTTCCACACCGAGCACCACACTGATTCAGATCAGCTGGGTGTTACAAATTGGCCACCAGTTGTCAACCCAACATACCATCCATAACACTAGGGGAATAATGTACTTCTCCTTTTTACTCTCTGTCATTATTCATTTAGTGTTCGCACAGCGTAATTTATGCCCCCTACGGCTCTTGCAGCCTTCCAATGCATCATTCCTGGCACCACACTTGTCTTCCTCATCTTTCTAATACTAAGTGAACATGTACTATGTGCCTGCCTCTTTCTAGTCATCAAACTCTTTAACCTTCCCAACCACTTGTGATGCAGGTGTTTTTATTATCATCAACATACAGAAGAAAAAATGGAGGCACAGTTTACTCAAGGTTGCAAAGCCAGTGGATAACTGCTGTTTGATACTTTGTAAAGCCCAAATAATTTCTAAAAGCATACATGAGGTTACGCCGCCATCCTGTTCTGTATGCGCCACCTTAGTACATCAACAAATCGTGTCAGCTTGTATAGATACTGCCTAATGTTATGTCTGCTTACGGCCATAGAGCTTAAATCATCCATATTCCCAAGACAAAGAGGACGCAAAAACCTCAGCTGGGGTCATAAAGACCTCAGGCCTAGCTTAGAAAAACATTTAATCTCCAGCCTGGGAACACTCTTGTAAGACAGGCCGTTGTGACCCAGCCATTCTCGAAAACAGCTAAAACCACAGAGTTAACTAATAGTTGTCCTTTTGCCTACCCCTCTTAGTTTCTCTAAAAAAAAAAACCATATATTCTTAAACCCACCAATCATTTTAAAGGTCAACCTAAACTAACCAATGTGATCTGCTTCTATAACCTCGCTTGCTCCCTCCCCATTTTGCGGTTTTTGCCTTTATAATCCAAGCCCGATTGTTCATCAGGGCTTCTGAACCTGCGTGTTTGGACAGTCCTGCGTATACATAGATAATAAAGCTTTCCCTTTGTAATTTACATGAGAGTCTGACTCTTGGGGTCTTCCTTCGCGGTGACTCGACCCTTACAACTTCAGCTTAGGTATCCCTGTAATGTAAAATAATATACTGCTTGAACAATACCATGTTTGCTGGTAATCCTAGCTCTCTGTTGCCACTCATGGCATAGCATATAAAATGCTGGTACCATGGGTGATAAAATAATTTACTATATCAAGGGATATAGAAAAGTTAAGAGCTTATTGATAACTTCAAGGAAGTGGTGGTAGAGTTCTGAGAGAGGGTAGAGCTATCAGCTCTCAAGGAGAAGGGTTTAACGTAAGTGTGACAAGTATATGGAGTAATAAAAGTGAGTCTCTCAGGAAGCCTTTCTTTAAGTCAGCCTGTACTTTATATACTATAGGTGGTCATAGCAGAAATGCATTATGTCAAAATATATTAAAGCAGCCACTGTGACATGGTCCACTACTGTGAGCCTCAGAGAAGGGCCATCAGTCTCAACATTCTGTATGCATCAGCTCCAAGAAAAAAGTCACATGTCATTGAAAAGAAATATGTATATTCTACATCAAAAATATGCTTAGGGCTGGAGAGATGGCTCAGTAGAATAAGTGTTTCCTTGACAAGTGCAAGGGCCTGAGTTCAATCCCTGGTTCCACCAAAAAAAAAAAAAAAAAAAAAAAAATGCTTATTGGCTTTTACATATAGTTTGGCCTGTGTGGAATGTTCTAGCCACTTGGTATATGGCGGTTCAGAGGACCCTGATGGAGTAAGAGTCTAGGTTTACTGTAATTGTATGTAACTATGGATGAAATCATTTTCTGCATGCTTACATTTCATATTTGTTTTTTGTTTGTTTTTTGGCGGAACCAGGGATTGAACTCAAGCCCTTGCACTTGCCAGGGAAGCGCTTATTCCACTGAGCCATCTCCCTGACCCCTTATGTTTCATATTTGGAAGCCTGCAGCATGATGATCCCAAGTTCAAGGCCAACCTAGGCAACTTATTGAGACCATATCTTAAAATAAAATTGAGGGTTCAGGTCAGTAGTAGAGCCCTTGCTTAGTGATATGAGGTCCTAGTTTCAACCCCCAGTGTTGTAGGCAGCTGAGTAGAAATACTATAGGTGGTCAGACAAGGCTGGACCCTCCAAGGAGCCTGTATGGAAGTTACCTTGCAAGGGAGGAGGGACAGGAACTCCCGTTGTGGGCCAAACCTTAAGACAAAAGATGAAACAAATGCATCCACATACCTCCCAGGGATTGATATTCTAAATAGGCATCAGTTACCTTGAAAAGGCCAGGAAGAGTCATGAACCCAACCCCCTACAGGAAAATCTGGTTTTGTACTCAAGCCCACTTGCATCCTCATTTGATCCAATTTTTTTTTTTTTTTCAAGAACCGGGGATTGAACTCAGGCCCTTGCACTTGCCAGGCAAGCACTTATTCTACTGAGCAATCTCCCTGGCATCCCCACCTGATCCAAATTTAATCAGTTTTACCTGAACAATTATAATCTTATTGGTCATAGTTTTCTTATTGATCACAGTTTTGTTATACTCATGCCCACCTTGTGAGTTCCCATGTTTCACACCTTAGACCCACCTCACCTTGTGTTTTTGCTCTATAAAATCCCTAGAAAAGGGAGGGTTCTTGACAACCTACTTATGATATAGGGGAATGAAACTCCCAGCCTGAGAGGTATCTGGGACAAGTCCATGTTCTCTAAAACTGAATAATGAATTTTAGGAACAAACAAAGGTTAAGAGCAGAACATATTTATTGGGGAAAAGAAGAGCCTGTCCTAGAGAGGAACAGAAGGGGACCCAAGCAGGTTATCCCGAGAAGCTGTCTTTTCAAGGAATTTTTATTGAGTAAAATTTTGCTGTGATTTGGGTGGAGAACTTGAAAACTCACTTAGGTGGGCATGAAGTGGAACAAAACTGGTCAATCAATGAGATTACTAGCACAATTGCTCGGGTAAAATTGATTAAATTAGGATCCAATGGGAAAGCAAGTCATGTAGCAAGCAGACATGAATATAAAACTGGATGTCTTCCTATTGGGGATGGGTAAGTGACTCTTTGGGCTCTTTCAAGGTGATTAATAACTATTTAGAATATCAATCCCTGATGCCCATCCCTAGGGAAGTACATGACTGAATTTGTTTATTCTTTTGTCTTGAGGTATGGCCCACATGGGAGTATCTGTTTCTTCCAGGTTGCAAAGGCACCTTGTCTTCCATAATTGTCTCCTGGCCCTGTCTGACTGCCTATAATATTTCTATCTAATTCAGCTGCTTACAAGACAAGCAGCCTCAGCATTACCAGAGAACTTTTACCAATTAGTCTTCCACATTCAAGGATCCCTAAACAGAAATATAGAACTGAAACTCAGGAATGAGCCCCGCAATTTGTGTTTGAATGGAGAGGGCAAGAGTTGGAAGGCAAAGATGTCAGTTCTTTAGAACAGCTGATATAGGAGAAATATAACTCCCGACCTGTTAGATGTGCTGAGAAATGAAGTCACAGCCAAAAGAAATTTGGGGAGTTTTACCGGAACTGCAGGGAAGAATAGCTCCTGGGTTTCCAGTAGTAGTCCCCCAGTGGGTTGGCCACTGAGGCTCTTTTTGGGAAATTTATACAGCAAAGTCACAACACAGATATAAGGTAAGTCAAATTGCAATTTACCTATAAAATTCCAAATGCTGCATAGCCACTTCACTAATATTGATCCAACAGGAAGGTAAGACATGTAGGAAGGGCACATAGAACAATGGCGTGTTGGGCAAAGGATGGGTTCAGATGTTCTGGTCACCCTCCTGAACATCTGATGCCTAGCTGGAATTCCTGGGCCAGGTGGTGCTGATTACAGTATAATCTCAAATTGCCTTTATTCCTTGGGCCATGTGAGCCTGGGCTATTGCATTTTTATGTTGAGACCTTGGCCTTCAGATGCGCCTCCAGCCACAATTTTTATGCCTTTTTTGTTCTGACTTCCTTAAGTGCCCAATTTCTTCCTGACTATATACTAATCTCTTAATGTAGCTGCTTATAATACTGCAGCCAACTGCATAGTTGAATTAGTTTGGCATCTGAAACGTTAAGCTTGAATTACTGTAATGACTTCTAATGACCTTCGGAAGTAGCGGCTGGAAAAAGGTGTAACTAAACTTGTTTCCGACAAACATGCATTTTAAATGGCGCATAAGGAATCCCCACCGACCCAACAGGTCACTGTACTCTCCCCCTGTCTGAGTCCCAGGCCCCACCCACGAACCTTGGCCCAGGACTGGCGGGGAATGCTAGGCCGAGAGGAGCAAGCAGGTCTTAGCCAATCATAAGCTAGGCTCGACACCTCCCATCCTGGCTGTAAGATTGGCTAGCTCCTCCCCCTAGCGGAAGCGACTCGGCGCGGTCACGCTTCACGCCCCCCACCGGGAGCCAATCACGGCGCGGCGTGCTGTGGCGCGCTGAGAGGCGCGAGAGGTTCAACATGGCGGAGGGTGGCACCTCGGCGGTTTTGAGCCCGCGCGGACGTGCCGACGGGGAAGATACGGACGCCGCAGAGCTGATGGAAAAGGCGAGGAACGACCAGAAGCAGGTAGAGTGCCAGGAGCTGCTGGACTGCCGGGTGGAGGTTGGAGTCCCCGAGGAGGAGAAGGCGGAGGACGACGCGGACGTGGCGGCGAAGGCCGAGGCCGTGGCTGCCGGTTGGATGCTGGATTTCCTCTGCCTCTCGCTGTGCCGGGCGTTCCGCGACGGCCGCTCTGAGGACTTCCACCGCATCCGCGACAGCGCCGAGGGTGAGTTGGATGGGCGCTTGTCGCGCGCAGAGGCGGAGCAGCTTCGCCCCGCGTCCGCGCTCATTTCCTCCTCAGATTCGTCTTCTCTTCAGTGAAACGAAAATAAGGCCCCGTTAGGGTGGTCGCAGAGATTTCACGAGTTATTGTGTAAAGTTGAACCAACCCGGGATGCAGTTCGTTTTGTCTCTTTTGGAACTTTTATTCGGTGGGCCTTCGCTCTGAGCTGTACTCATCCCCATTTTCTGATAGAGGGTATAGACTGGGCTCAAACTTGTGATCTCCTGCCTCAGCCTCAGGTGCTGCACACCTGTGTTATGGTGATATTTGTTAGGCAGTCGCTATAGTTCAGTCATTAGTTTATTTGATTTTTTTTTTTTTTTTTTTTTTTTTTTTTGAGGCAGGGTCTCACTATGCAGTTCAGGCTGGCCTTACGTTCACTTTGTAGCTCAGGCTGGTCTCGAACTCACAACAATCCTCCTGCCTCAGCCTTCCGAGTGCTGGGATTACAGGCCTGCGCTGCCAGGCCCGGCTAGTTTATTTGATGTTAATTGAGCAGGTATTTAACTTTTCTTTGGCCTGCTTGCTGAGTAAAGTTCTTAGAATAAGAAAATCCGTGAATTCTGCTGTTTAGACAGCCTGTCAATAATGGACAGAGACATAGACTCGATGGGAAGAGTAATACGGCATTTTTGTTGCTGTTGTTTGTTATTGTGGTACTGAGGATTGAACCCTAAGGCCTTTGCATAAAGTGACATCTCCACCCCCACCTATGAAATCGTTGTTGTTGACCTTGAGACAGGATTTCACTGCGTAGTTCAGGCTGGCCATGAACTTACTATCTAACAGTCCATGCTGACCTCCATCTCTGGGTGATCGTCCTACCTCAGCCTCCTGAATGCTGGAATTACAGCTATGAGCCACCAACTTCTGCTTTTTGTTTCTCAGGGTTTAATCAAGCAGCCCAGGGGCACTTGTGTTCCTCCTACCTGAGCCTCCCTGAGTGCTGGGATTTTAGCTTGGCACAGCTTTTTAAAGATAACTGAAAAATGGTCTGGTATTTTACTCAGAATTAGCATTAAACTTATTGTGTAAATGTGTATTAAAATAGTATGAATTCGTGTTTAACAAAAAATTCTCAATGAGCCTTGCATCATCATGGTAATCTGGTGAGGCAAGGAATTTTAGTTTACAGAGAAGTGAAGTAGTTAAGCTAAAGTGTTTCAGACTCTTGTGCCTAATATTGCAAATCAGAGACCTTTCAGCTATGGATAATCAACATTAATCAGGAAATTCATTCCTGGAGTGAAATCAGTTCACAATAATTAGAATTATTAATAAATTTTCTAGGCTAGAATGATCTTTGTTTTTTTAAATTATTTTATTTTATTTTTAAATTTATTTATTTATTACAGTGTCTCGCTATACATCATGGATTCTTTTTTTTTTTTTTTTTTGCAGGGGGGGTCAGCGCAGCCTGCCCTGGGGGGAGGGGCTGGCATGGCATGTGGTGCTGGGGATCGAGCCACGGTCCCAGAGAAGCTCTTCAGACCGCTGAGCTATCTTGCCAGCCCTAGAATGATCTTTGGTAATAGGTTAGAGTTGATGACATCAGTATAAACTGTTGAATGAGACAAATGGTGTGTTAGCTTTGTGTCATTATACTAAAAGTTTATAAAGTTTGTTAAAGCACATGCTTATTTGGGGGCAGTTTTGGAAGTTTCAGTTCCTTGTTGGTTGTCCCTCTGTTTGGCAGCCTGTGGTAAGGGAGCCTGGTATGTCAGGAGCATGTGGTAAGGATAGCTGCTCACCTCAAGACCAAGACCTGTATAGAGCTGAGAGTGAGAGAGACTGGTGTCCTAGTCCTCTTCCAGGGTGCCCCTGGTGACCTAGAACCTCCCTCTAGACCCCACCCTGTAAAGCTCCGTAACATCCTTGTCACCAGACAAGATTCCTGTCACCAGATGAGATTCTAGGATATAGGATAGTCCTTTTATTTTTTGTATTTAAGGGAAGGGTGTACAGGATGTTTGGGGTCTCACAACTAGATCAGACTCAGTGATTCACCTGTTTACAGCCTCCCAAGAGCTGGGATTACAGGCCTGTGCCACCAGTCGCAATCCCTGTCTCTTTGTACTCTGGGGGCAGGCGCGGGGATTGAACTCCCGGCCCCTGTACCCCTGCAGGTGCTTTAATTCCCAGAGCTATTTGGCCTTGGCTGGCCCTAGGAGGTTCCTAAACCCATCTTACCTGTAGAATTAAATTGTGGGCTCATCACCTTCCTTTATGGAAAAAGAAATTTCAGATGTCAGTAAGAATTATAAAGGGATTTATTAGGCAGATATTTAAATGTAAAAGTTAATTCAGAGAAAGAGCATGGACTCTGGAGAGGAATCTTATTACATAGAGATAGGTATACTGTATTTATGGGGGTTGGTAGTGTCATCAAGTTGCATGATCTAGGATGTATATTTCTATTTTCTGTCAGGTTATCCAGGTAGTGGAGCTATATTAAAGAGCAAACTATAGGCATTTGAATTTGAGATAAACTCCTCACTAATACTGCTCATTCCTTGAGGAGGAAGTAATATTTACAGGTAGAACAGTGGTGGTCTGTTCACTTGTGAAAAAGGTCAACTTGCAGATGGAATAGCCCAGGTTTATTGCATTTTGGATGAAGAGAGAAAAATATTTAAATTGAGTTTAATTTTTGTGTCCTGAAGTTGCAGGTTTTTTTTTTAAATACAGTTTTAAAATTCCAGTTTTCCTTGTTTATGTCCTACCTTGTCTCCTACTTATTTTTATTTTTTTAATCCTACTTCAGTTCTGTTAGTGCTAAGCTGAGATCCTAGCCTTTAACATGTGATCTAGATCCAAACTATAATGGCAGGCTAAACATGTTTTTGTACTGTGCATAGACTTGGGCTGGTGTACACACACATATTTTCTTTCTTTGTCAGATGAAAGGACACAGAAGAATACCTGGGAGCATAAGTATATCTAGCATCCAGATTTTGAAGAATACCATTTTTCCACCATAGAAAATAGGGCTCTTTAGGAAATGACTTAATTCTGGGACTGAGGAAAAAAAAAAATACAGTAGTTGGTCTGGAACTACTTAGTTTCAGAAAGTAAGGAAGTGCTAAAACAAAAATAAAAAAATAGAACACAGTGACTGAGTTCAACCCCCGTGTTGAGTTCACACTGATGTAAATAGATGATTGAATAAATGGGAGAAGAAAAACTCCCTTGCAGAAGCGCCAAGTAATTTGATATAGTTATTCCATCGTGAAGATCAAACAACTTTTGCTGTGACTTCCAAACTACTGTCTGCTGTCCTCCATTAGTATTTGTGGAGCTTAATTTCTCCACCCCCTGGTAACAGAACCGGAGGCTCAAGTCCCTTGTATAAAATGGGCTAGTGTTGGCATAAAACCCAGCATTCCCCCAAAGACCAAATCATGTCTGTGTGCCTGCCTGCCTGCCTGCCTGCCTGCCTGCCTCCTCTCTCTCTCTCTCTCTCTCTCTCTCTCTCTCTCTCTCTCTCTCTCTCTCTCTTTCTTTCTTTGAGGTACTGGGGATTAAACTCAGGACCCTGTGCTTGCCAGGCAAGCACTTACTGTACTGAGCTATCTCCTGGCCCCATCACTTGATTATTGATAACACCTAATACAGCGTGTTATACAAATTATACTGTGTCATTAAAGGTATATAATAAGAAAAAGTCTAGGTGTTAAGTACAAGTGTAATTATTTTTAAAAACATTTTTGATCTCTAGTTGGTTGAATTTACAAGTATAGAATCCCATGGATGCAGAAGGTTGACCACACTTAGCCTTTGGCATTCATTAAAGTCATAGACACTTGCCCAACTTATTTGTGTCTTTTCAGACTAAAAGCCCTTCATGAGGGCAGGGAGATGGCTCAGTGGAACAAGCGCTTCCCTAGCAAATAGAAAGGCCTGAGTTCAATCCTTGGTTCTGCCAAAAAAAAAAGCACTTTATTAGGATCAGAGACTGGCTGTCATGTCCCTCAGCTGTCAGCTCCGAAGTCATTCCTTTATTATTACTATTATTATTATTATTATTATTATTATCATTAGAAGTCAAAACAAAACATTCTAACAGATATCAGCAAATGTTTAATGACTTGATTAAATTGTATATAAATCTGTTCTCTTTTTTGAGGGGAGGGAATGGGAGATTAAACTCAGGCCCTTGCTCTTGGCCAGGTTCTAGTCAGCCATCTCCCCAGCCCTTCTTCTCCCTAAATACTGTTTGAGCTGGGGCTATGTCTTAGTGGTAGAGTCCTTGCCTTGCATGCACATAGCCCTGGGTTCGTTCCATAGCACCACACAGAAAAGAATACTGTGTAATTCAGTTATAACCATATTTCTAAATATATTATGTTTCCAAACTACTGTCTCCTGTTCTCCACAAATATCTATGGAGCTTAGTTTCCCCACCCTATGATAATAGAACAGGAGGCTCAGATCCCTTGTATAAAATGGCCTACTATTCACATAAAACCTCAGCATTCCCCTGTAATATAGTAATGTCCATTACTTCATGAGATTATACCATTGTACAATTGAAGAGGTAAGAGTATTTTTTGTCTGCTTAATGACCACAAGACTGTTTTGTATTTGCTAGTAATTTATAATACACATCCATAAACATGTACCCATATATACACACACATATATACCAATCAAACCTTGAGTGAAGTATACTAATACTTTATTTGGGATAATGTAATATTTCCTCAGAGAAACCTTTCCTGATGTTCTTTCCCCAAAAAGACCTTTGATGTATTGTGTGGTTTCTTTGTTGTGTGCTACCCTAGCATTTCGTGCTTTTTTTTTTTTTTTTGCGGAACCAGAGCATTTGTACTTGTGTTTTTCAGTTTCATGTTTTATTTTAGAGGTTGAGTCATTCATCTTTTAATGAGCTAGCTCACTTAAGATCCAGGGATGGAGTTGACTCACCATTGTATGTATTCACTGCCTGGTATAACATTTCGGTGGGTAAATGCTTGTGAGATAAATATTAATAAGCATATTTTTAAAATGTAGCTATCTGAACAAACTCACATAACTGAAATTTGATAGAATGTAATATATTTTCTATAATATAAAGAATTTCGTAGTACAAAATAACTTAGATCCAAATTTTTTTGTTAAAGTACTGTAAAACTTTGAAAATAATTTTAAATATTTGTTATTCTGCATGTGAGTTATACATTAAGTCCCCAGCTTATGAGTAAATTCCATTTCAGGAGAACTTTTAGGAGTCAGACTCATTCATAAATCTGACACATTGATTCTTAACCAAAAAAAAAAAAAAAATCAAGTTCTGTTTTTGTTTTTTTTGCGGAACTGGGGATTGAACTCAGGCCCTTGCGCTTGCTAGGGAAGTGCTTATTCCACTGAGCCATCTCCCCGGCCCCAAAAATCAAGTTCTGTTGTACCTGTGAAAGTTCACAACTTGAAATTTCTTAAGTTGGGGATGTACTGTAATGTAGAAAGCTATTTTTGTTATGATTTGGTTTTGGTTCTGATACTGGAGATCAAACTCAGTACTTTTCTATATCTCTAGGCATTGTTCCACTTTTTATTTTGAGACAGAGTTACAAAGTTGCCCAGGTTAGGCACCAGCTCTTGCCTCACCTTCCCAGAGCGCTGTACTTTCAGTTGTGTACCAATAGACCCCTCTTTTATTCTGATTTTTAAAAATTTTCTAGATAATTAAAATGTTCAATTTTGTTACCTATTAATTAATGACATATAATGCCACCTCTGGATTATTTGGTCTAATCTTAACAGAATTTACTTATTTCTTTTCCAGCTATTATTCATGGACTTCCTAGTCTTACATCTGATCAGTTGAGAACTGTTTATATATGCCAGTTTTTGACAAGAATCGCAGCAGGAAAATCTCTTGGTAAATATATATTTTTATCTTTTCTGGAAGTAATTTATGTTCAAATTAAGACAGTGAGAAATACTGGAAACTTAGTTTGTTTACAGGTATCTGACTAATGTACATGTATGTGTGCACATGTATATTTAAAACATATAGTTAAAACTTTGGCATAATTTGTTCCAGAAACATGCTTGTAAGCCAAGTTACTTGCATATCAAAGTGAACTAGTATATAGCTTCCTAAAAGAAATAATGGAAACTCAGTTGATTTAGTCCACAGTCCATAAATATTCATATAAATATGTAATATAATACAAAATAATTGATAAAATATAGAATGTACAGAAAAATAAACATGCTGGGCATCTATAATCCCAGTAGTCAGGAGGCTGAGGCAGGAGGGTTGCCAGGAGTTTGCAGGTAGCCTGAACTGCATAGGAAGACCCAATCTCAAACAAAGAAAAAATATTAACCTGCACTTACCTGTGAATACATTCATGGTTGGTGTAGAAAGACAAGAAACAGGGTTATTGTGTAAAATGAACTTCACTGTCACTAATGGAATCTATTGGGTCAATGGAATCTTTCTTTTTATGCAGCTTTAATGACCTACCCAGTGACATTTGCTTTTGCCTCCTTTTAGGGTTTCACAGAAATGTAACATTGCATTGTTGTTAAACAGATTCATTGCTCACACTGCTACAGACGTATTCAGGTGGCCCTTTTCTATGTACTTCTGTACTGTTTCCCATATTTTAAACATCTGCCTAATCTCAATTGAAATTTGAAGTGAGGTATTCCTCTGCCTTTTTCTCCTCTCGAGTTGAGATCTCCATAACCTATTGCTTTTCGGAGATGATCAACCACAGTCCCCAAATAAGCCAGCAAGAAGGGAAGGAACCAGGCTTACTTATGATCACATGACATTTGTTGTCATGTACTAATATTGCAAGACATTGCTCCTTTATCAAGGTAAATTAATTATAAATACTTTCCTGTCTTATAAGACACTTGCAGAACAGGTTACTCAAATCCAAGGTTTTACTATAAAATGAAATACAGTGTCTGTCTTACAGTTGTCCTAAAGCGTCTTAGTCTGCTTTAGAATTACTTAAAAAGCCTCTTAAACAGTACTGATTGCTGCTCTCCTGTGATAAATATGGGCCTCTGCAATTTACATTTCTAGTAAGTTCTTAGGTGTTTGTGATGCTATACGGAAGAACTATTTCATGGATTTGCAAGTTTCACTTTAAATTTTATTATATAACTTTATGCTCATGACAATTGTATGCTATTTTTACTGGTCACTATCATATCTGTAATTTTGTACAGAACTTGGCTTGAACTCAAGACCTTCACACTGAGCTATATCTTTTTATTTTTGAGAGAGGGTCTAAGATGCCCAGAATAGTTACAACTTATGATACTATTGCTTTAGCCTCTGAGAGCACTGGTATTAATAGGCTTTTGCCATCATGTCCAACTGATGTTAAAAATTTTTTATTTAAACTTGTATGTAGGCACGTTATTTATAAAAAGAAACATAGTATATGGCTCCAATCTCTCCCTTCTTTCCATAGTTCATATTAGATTACAGTGTGCAATTTTGGTTCAGTTTTATTTACAACATGGTCAGTGACAGTAAGTTTGGTGGAAATAATTGGCTTTTACAACTTAAAAAATGGGCTGGGCAGATAGCTCAGTGGAATAAGTGTTTACCTGGCAAGAGCAAGATCCTGAGCTTCAGTCCCTGGTGCCATCAACAACAAAAAAATACATACAATTTAAAAATGCTTTCCTAGCAGAGTTGTATGTGGAACTGAAGCTTAAAGACACACATTACACAAAACCTAAGTATTAGTATCATTTTTAAACTACTCACTAAATCATCTCTGGCTCATGTAGCTTGCTTTGTTTATGGATTAAGTGGAGAGTTGACATCAGGACATACAAGGAAAGTTAGAGCAGAGGGATGCAGAAGAGACATGACATATTAGCACCTATTGCTGAAGAGAAAAACAGGCTGATATAGACACAATTGGAAAATTCCAGGCCTTGTAGACCATAAGATAGTATTGTTAACAGAGTTCTTTTGTAAATTAAATGTATCAAAATACTGTTCCCAGTAGTGC
The DNA here is from genome assembly GCA_004027165.1 of Ctenomys sociabilis. NCBI lineage: Eukaryota > Metazoa > Chordata > Mammalia > Rodentia > Ctenomyidae > Ctenomys > Ctenomys sociabilis. The sequence goes on along the minus strand of PVKA01003765.1, from coordinate 73,748 downwards.
TTTGCAAATAGTCCTTGTTCCATATATTTCACTTCCTTCACTGATAACTTTCCATAAAGAGGGGAAGTCCAAGGTCCAGATTGTGTGTGAGATCCTAAACTTGTTTTGTGTTGTGGTACTGGAAATTGAACTCAGATTCTTGTACATGTTAGGCACTCTACCCCTTAACTGTATTTCTAGCCCAAACCCATAGTTTAATCTGAGAAATTCACTAGGATTTTTCTCTGTTTTTTGTTGTTTGTTTAGTTTTTGTTATTTGGTTTGGTTGGTTGGAGTTGTTTTTGCTTTTTTGAAACAACTGTGTAGTTCAGGCTGGCCCTGAACTCACTTTGTAGCCCAGATTGTCCTAAATCCTCCTACTTCAGTCTTCCAACTGTTGAGATTATAGACATGAGCTTTCACACCTGGCTAGGATTTCTTTTTGAGTATATATCCTAGATATAATAGTTCAGGGTCAGCTATCATGGGTTAATGTATTTCAATGTAATGAACTCACATGCAAAAGCATGTAAAGGATTTTTGGTATATGTAACCTATAATACTATTTTTTGTAGAACTTTTTTTTTTTTTTTTTTTGGCAGAACCAGGGATTGAATTCAGGCCCTAGCGCTTGCCAGGGAAGCACTTATTCTATTCAGCCATCTTCCTGGTCCCTATAATACCATTTTTAATGGTTCTATATTAGTACTGCTCAAGAGATGTGAGTCAGATGTATAATTAAATAGGTATATTAACAAAAGTAAAGTTAATTTTAATATTTAATCCAATATTTCTAAACATATTAACAAGTAATCTATAAAAACATAAATGATAATTTTTTGTAGTTATCTTTATGACAAACAGTGTATGTTTATACTTAAAGCACATCTCAATTTGTACAGGCCACATTTTAACTACCCAGCAATTATATATGACTAGTGTTTACCATATTGGTTTTCATTTATTCCCATATAGCTTTAAAATACCGCAAATGTGTCTGATGAGAAAATGTTTATGGCAGACTCTCTAATCCTAAGTTGTTAAGATCTGTGAGCTTGAGCAATATCCTAACCTCCTACGCTGCCTCACAACTCAACAAATGTCTTATGAGAAAAAGCCAATCATCTATTGACAGCTTATCTAGTTTCCAATCCTCCAAGCCATCCAAAAGAAACTATAAAGAGCTTTTCTTATTTCTCTACCCCCTCTTCATAAAATCCTGCTTCCTGGTTATTCTGTATTCTTGGCCCTGTCCAGAATTGGCAAATAAGCCTAGGGAAGAAAACAAATATATATCATCAGTACACATCAGAAAGGATTCTCTGTGCCTTTGGATTTTTTTGTTCATCTCTATTTTAGAAATTCAGGGCTGATAAAGTTTGAGACTACCTTCTAGGCAGTTCTTTAGTGAAGAATTACTCCCTGATTCAGCAAAGTGGGAATCAGTTCGTAGTTTCTGTAAGCACTGTACAATAGTTCTATAAATGTCATGCCTTTTGAACAATCCATCTTACAATATCCTGATATATTAGCTAATTTAGCTTGCTACTTAGCTAAAACTGAACTGAGACTTCCCCGGGATTTACCCTTATATTCAAAAGATTTAATTATGAAGAAAAGGGCTGGGAAGATAATTCAGTAGAATAAGTGCTTGCCTGGCAAGTGCAGGGTCCTGAGTTCAAACTTTGGTATTGCAGAACAAACAAAAACAAAACTGATCTCAGCCAACCATTGCCTTTTGTGTTCTTATATCATCTTCCTTGGTTTTTCCAAAGGGTCTGATAAAATCTTAGCCTGCTACTTAAAACACAGCAGTTAAGCAGTACTCCCAGATGTGGTCTATAAATATCACTCTTTAGAAAGAAACTAGAGCTCCTTGGAGAAATACTGAAAAAGCCTGAAAAAATGAGTAAGTTTAGCCTGGAATATCTTGTCTTATTAGAAAGCAAGTTAAGAGATAAGACCAAGGTCTGGGACAGTACAATCAAAAGAAAACATGTTAACACCAAAAATTGACAATTGATTGATTTTGTATGAGTTTAAAAAAAAAAAAAAAAAAAACTCATTTGGGATAAGTAAACTGGTTCCTTCAGAGGTTGCCAAGACATGAGCTCCTGAAATTGGTAAAGAAACAGTAAGGGGAAAAAAAAACAAAACATTAAGATAAGTTTATTTAAAAAAAAAAAGATATGTTTATACAGTCTCAAAAAAGATTGACCCATTAAGAAGTACTCACAAGGAAAAGCAGCTAGGGTAGCTTCATTAGCATGTACAGAGTCCCAGGATTTTTAATTTTTTAATTCATTTTGCAGTATCAGGGATCAAAACTCAGGACCTCGCACTTGCCAGGCAGGTGCGCAAGCCACTGAGCTATATGGCCAGCCCAAGGCCCAGGATTTGATCATAGATACCACCAAGAAAACTATCATATGTTTTAGATGATTTGCAAACCTTTAATCTTTGACCTTCCACAAATCTTATCTGAAACCTTGAGGGTTGGGTGTGATTAGCTTTATTAAACAAGGGTTAAGAACAAGACAACCTGTCAAACCAACTACTTTCTCTTATACTGGAAAGCCCTCTTAGATTTCCTGCTTTGTAAGTTAAATGAGTCAGAATAGAAGTTTAACATGGGGCACAAAGAACTCACGTGAAGTTTCTGACCTACATCTATTAAAAGACTAAAATAAATTACCCAAAAGGCTGAGGTACAAGGATGGCTTGAGGCTGTTAAATCTGAGACCAGCCTGGGCAACAAGGTGGACTATCAAAAAATCTTTTCAAACCTAAATTACATAAGCATTTTTTTAAAAGTTGAAGTATGTTCCAGCAAGAGTACAGTAAACATTCACCACTGCATATAGTAGCACATGCCTGTAATCCCAGCATTTGGGAGACAGACCAGAGGATAGTCATGAATTCCAGGTCACCTGGCCTACAAAGTGAGTTCAAGGCCAGTCTGGGCTACAGAGCAAAGCTGTCTTAAAAAGACAGAAGAAAAGAAGGAAAATTAACATCCCAAGCCTACACTAAAGCTGTAAGAAAAGCAACTTCAGTCCTGATAAGGAAATGGAACCACAAACTAATGCCTGGATATCTGATACATGGAAAACCTGGAATACACACAATGGTACTATACCAAACTTTTTTTTTTTTAATGTATTTGGTTGTTGTAGGGTCTTGCTACACAGCTCAGACTCAGTGATCTTCCTGTTTTCAGCCTCCCTAGAACTGGGTTTAGAGTCATGTGCCACTACTCCTGGACTCTGGCTGGCTCAGTCCACCATGGGGGCGGGGTTGGCGCATGCCTGGGATCAAAATGAGGTCCCTGAGCTTGCCTAAGCTTATCTAAGCTTTAGTCTGCTGAAGTATCCTGCCAGCCCTTCCTGTACCCAACTTTTTACTACCTCAGATATAAAAAGGGATAACATATGCAGACCCTCATCAAAATAATTTTAACTACAAGCCCAGCTAACAATTGCCACAAACCTAAATCAAGTTTAGGAAAAGAAGAAGGGAACAAGTCAGAGCAAACCATTTCAAATCATAATAATCCCCTTCTCTTTTGGTATGACCAATAAATCCACTATTTGAGAAATTAAAAATAAAGCATAAAATTTGAAAATCATCTTAAAGTTTAAACAAAAAAGAAACAGGCAAAAACATCCCAAAGAATAAGAAAGAAACCCTAAGAATGGAGTTAGGACACTGAGCTTTCCCTAAGAAAAATGCCCCAGAACTGAAGCATCTTGAAAGCCAGAACAAAAACTCATTTAACTAAAGCTTCAGAAAAGCATAGGTAAGAGAATATACTACAACAGCAATAGAGTAGGCAGAGTAAATAAGGTACTTAGAGGAGGAAAAAAAGAAAAAAATCCAGTTGAGAAGATAAGCATAAGAAATCAGAAAACACTTCTCTTATGTATTTATAGTAGGATATGCCATAGCCAAAAGAAAAAGTAACATTATAGTGTGATAATTCAATTCATAATCCTATAAGCTACAATAGAACAGATAAGCATGTTTCAAGAATCAACCTCTGAGGGGACCACCCGCTCGGGGCCTCCCTCCTGTCCTTCTGTAGGACAAGAGCTTGTTTTCTCCCAATAAATATACTCTGTTCATTAAAAAAAAAAGTTAATCTCTGAATGTCCTCATGTAATCAGTAAGATTTCTTACTCCAGTGCATGGAAGATGTACTATTCTTGGGCAAATTGAGAAGTCACTCAATTTTTATTTCTGTTCCTGTGGAAAGGCTGTTCCAGGCTGATTCAGCATTCCAGATTTCCTTTGGATTGCAAGGTCAGGTAGATGGGAAGTCTTAAGTGTATTTTGGAATATACTGAGTAAATTTTACTATCAGGAGGTGGATGTGCATACACACTAAATTCTCAGATGAGAACTGGGATAACCCGGGCTAGGAATGTAGGTCAGTGGTAGAACATGGCATACATGAAGTCCTGGGTTTCATTCCTAACATGAAAAGTTTAGAAGATATTTTTCACTATTTAATGTTTTAAAATGTGTCATTTTCTTTGACAAAGTATAAATGTTAAAGAAGTTGAAACAGTGTTACTTTATTAAAATAACTGAGTTTCACATGTATATTTTTCTCTCCCCACCATCTCCATGTCTTACCACTACTACATCTTATAACATTCCACACATACTTAAAGCCAAGTAAGGAGTAGTATTCCATCTTTAAAAACTAAACAAGCATTTCAGACAATTCTTGACAAAGGGACCTGGACAACATTTATCCCAACACTGTGGTGTATGTTCTCACTTTGCGTTATAAAAAGAATAGCCAGGTACCAGCTGTTAATGAAATGAAATAAGACTGAAAAGTTCAGACTGTTTAAACTGTTTTCTTAGATAACAATGTACAATGTATTATTGTGTCCTGTTAATGTTTTGATACTGTCTCATTGATATTTGTTTCTCAATAAAATACAAGGAACTGTTTCTTAAAGAGATTTCCTTCACTGCCAGAGATCTTGAATAGCCTTGTGACCAGTCATCCAGAAGCAGTTCTTCACATAATTAATAAACTTGGCTTCTACTTTGGAAAGAGAATCACCTTTTTCTATACTTGCTTGCATTTTTTGTTTTATGTCTTCTTCCTTAGGGTTTTTAGGAGTCTTTTTTTTTCTTTCTTTCCTTTTGGCCTTTTGATCTTGGTTTGAATGGCTTTAAGTCTTTTTCATTCTAGTTTGAGTTTTGGCTGAAGTATCTCAGCACTTTCTTTCGTGCTTTCTCTTCACCAGAATCATCCATATCATCATCCTCCTCTTCCTCCACTTCATCAGCAGTGAGGTTTACTTTTTCCTGTGGAACCTTGCTACTGACTCGAGGAGCAGGTTGATTTCCAGATATACCTAGCAGTTTTACATTCTCTTCGTTCTCCTACCTGACTCTGCATCTTCCATTGCTACTAAGTGTTGTCTACTAACATGCACAAGCCCTACACACTTCAACCTTATGACAACAGAAAATAAAAAAGACAACAAAGGATGTAATTTCAAAGTCCCCAAGGGAAACCATTGGCTAAAAGCAGACATTCTCAAAGTTGCCAGTGTTACTTTACTTGGTTTGCCTTCATAATTCAGTATCCTCTGCTTCAATAATCTACAATTCATCCTTAGCACCAGCCCCTAAACTGACTGTTCTTAAAGACAGAATATGCTCATTTTTATCATTATCCACTTTAAAGTGGTAATCTTTGTTGGCCTTTAGCTCACAACCAAAGAGAGTTCTGGGACCTCATGGGTCTCAGGTCCATATTCATTGAATCTTCCATGGAGTGGTGCCATGCACTTAAGTGGGAGAGAAGATGGACAGAAGTGAATGGTTATTGCTTCACAGAACAGATGTGCAGGACAGAATCATGCCAGGTTCCATGTTTATCTTAAACTTGCTCTTGACTTCAGATTTCCTGTGTGATTAAATGTTAGTACCACTTATTTATTTACTGAAACCTGTGAGTCTTCAATTTTTTTCCCCTCACACTCTGCATTTAATCTGTTAGCAAGTCATGTTCTGTATTTAAAATTAGCTCCAGATTGGACAACTGCTTACTTCATTTTGATCTGATGACAGACATCCAGTTTGCCTGTTCTTTGAACACTATCCCCTCTGGAATCTTTTTTTGTTCAGATCTTGTTTGACTGTTCCTTCTACTTCATGTTGTGTCAATCCTGGCTCATAGAGGCCATTTCAACCTACCTAAAATAATTTTCCACGATTCTGCTGTTCTTGATTCCCAATATCCTTCTTTCTAGCCCTTACAGTTTACAGTTTATTGTTCATCTCCCATTAACATACAAGCATTGTGAGAGTAAATATCTTGTCTTACTCTTTGAGATGTCTGTGGCTTTTTTTTTGTTGTTTCTCGGAACCAGGGATTCAACTCAGGCCCTTGCACTTGCCAAGGAAGTACTTATTCCACTGAGCCATCTCCCCGGCTCCTGACTGGCTTTTAAGGCAGGAAGTTATACATACTGGCTGGAACATTTTTTGCTTAAATTGTAGATTATAAGACGTAGAAGACATAGTGAAGTGCTAGATTGAGTTGTTAAGTTTGTGTTTATTAATTAGTTACAAGAGTCTTTGTTCAGGATAACCTGACCAAAATTGTGTCTTACAAAAGTATAACAGTAGTACAACTATTACATTAAATATTCACCAAAGCCCTGTAAATGTTTTTAATCAATTTTTTAAGAAGCTGTTGGCCTGTTTTGAGGTTTAGTATAATGCAATTAGGTTGATATGAATTAATGAGTTCTACTACTGTAATATCTTATGTAAAATGTAGTTTATTTTAATTCCTTAACATTATTTTAAGAGCTACACATACTGGCACATGTCTGTAATTCCAGATCTCAACCGTTTTAGGCAACAGGATTATAAAGTCAAGGCCAGTGTGGGTTATATAACAAGTTCAAGGCCATCTTGCACTACATAGAGACTATTTATAAAGTCAAGGCCAGTGTGGGTTATATAACAAGTTCAAGGCCATCTTGCACTACATAGAGACTATTTCTTTTTTTTTTTTTATGTCTTTTTGAGACAGGGTCTCACTATGCAGTTCAGGTTGGCCTTAAGCTCACTTTGTAGCTCAGGCTGGTTTCGAACTCACAACAATCCTCCTGCCTCAGCCTCCCGAGTGCTGGGATTACAGGCATGCGCCACCATGCCCGGCTCATAGAGACTATTTCAAAAACTGAAAGAAAGAAAAAAAAGGGGCGGACTGAAGATCTAGCTCATTGATGATGTGCTTGCAGAGCAAGTGTGAGGTTCAGGATTTAAACCCCAGCATGGAAACAAAACACTCAAAGACGAGCAACTCTGTATTTTAATAAGGAATAGCCTTGTGTTTTGTAATCTTCAGGATACAATTGTAAAATTGTATCTTAATGAGCAGTGTAGAAAAATCACTTTCCTAACTTGGCATATATGAGAACAATGCTTGGCTCTCACAAGGACTCATACAAAAATATGATTTGTATTTAAATTTTTAAAACTTATTATAGTAAAAGACACATTGCCATTTTTTATTATAGTAAAAGACAACATTGCCATTCATCACCTCCCTCACAGTGTTTTCCCTCATTTTGAACACAACCTATTGTTCTTGTCATTTTCTGAGGCAGTTCTGAAATTCCTCTTTTGTGTGTTTATGAAGTACCAGTAAAATCACAGTGAATCTCACTGACAAGTATCATCCCATAGAAAGTCAGGCTTATGTTCTCTCTCCTATGCTTCTTTCACAAAGTCAAAATGCCCACAAAAGGTAAATGTGTTGAAACAATTGGGAATATGAAGGCAGCCAGGACAGCACAATCCAGGATAAAGGTCTCCCTGAACTGCTTCGGACAGTATCAGGAGTGATGTGTGTTTAACAAAGCAAGGGGGGAATAATTTATAATTTAAACAATTCACCATAATTTTGGTCACTGCATAATATACAGCTTAGTAAATATTTAAAAAGATGCACTTTGAAAAACTGACTATAATAGGTTCTACTTTCTTAGTTACTTCTTTTTGTTTTGTTTTTAAAAGATGCGCAGTTTGAAAGTGATGAGCGAATTACACCCTTGGAATCAGCCCTCATGATTTGGACTTCAGTTGAAAAACAACATGACAAACTTCATGAAGAAATACAGAATTTAATTAAAATTCAGGTATGAGTATTACTTTGTGCTTATAGTTATTTTTGCTAAAGCATGAAAAAATATAATATCTGTAGTAGATTCAAAGAAGCTTAATGGAAGTTGAACAGTAAACCCAGAGTAAAAATTAATAGTGTTTTTCTTTGAAAATTTGAGGACCGGGAGATGGCTCAGTGGAATAAGGGCTTCCCTGGCAAGCACAGCAGCCTAAGTTCAATCCCTGGTTCTGCCAAAAAAAAAAAAAAATTTTTTTTTTTTTTGACTTTTGACTTGTAGTACGGATATAAGTACCAGACCTACAACTTGGTACTGTCTTCTGTACTTGGGTGTATGTTAATCCATGCTGGATCTATTTAAAGATTACCAAGCAACTTTCAAAAACCAGATATTTGTGCTCTCCCCATTTCAACTTAATTAATGATTATACTTTTTTTCTTTTTTGGCAGAACTGGGGATTGAACTCAGGCCCTTCCACTTGCCAGGGAAGCATTTATTCTACTGAGCCATCTCCCCAGCCCAGAATTACACATATTAAAAAAATAAATATTTCTGTTCATAAGTTACTTGGTGCTAGGGTTTGAATCCAGTGGCTCTAACCATGTACTTTATAGTATTTAGCTTTCCCATGCTAGACATAATACCCTACACCCACAATTTACAGGAAGAGAGATTTAATTTGGCTCATAGTCTATGATCAGCTTGCTCCGAGGCAGAAACATGGTACATGGAAGGGTATGATGGAGAAAAGCTGCTTAGTTCATAGTGGCAAGGAAGCAAAACCAGAAATAGTACCAGAGAGAGATATAAGAGACTGAATCTGCATTTCTAGACACAGAGTATGTCCATAAATCCCAGTTTAGACTCTGTCTTAGCCATTACATGCTGTGTCACTGAAATAAACCTTAGTTTATTGTTTCTAATTAGCGGTAGATCATTGGTCTTTGTGAGCAAGAGATGTAAAATTTTAACCATGCTGAGAGAATTTTAGTTGGTTGAAAAACCACAAAGTCATTGAAAGATATACTAGAAAAATTTTTTCCTAACAAATACTGTAGACTATTTTCAACTAAACTTTCTCTCAATTTTTTAGAATAAACAAAATTACAGAGTTAGGACAGAAAAGCAAGGTGATTTCCATCCCTCCCAAAAATTAGTATAGTGATTCTTCAGATAACTCACTATTGTTGTGGAATGCTGGGCTCTGTTGGATTGTGTCATCGAGTTCAGGCACCTAAATTAGTTGAATGACAATCGAGTGCCCATGTTTGACAGATGTAGACAAAAGAAGGGGTATAGAAAGGAAAAATCATGATGTGTGTGTATAGACAGTACAGTTGGGATAGATACGCCATGCGTGTCTACATAATTCTGTGAGATGCAAGATTTGCACTAATGGTGGTTGGACAGGATATTATGTCGGCTCCTAGTACTAAGGACAACCACTAGGAAAATAACAAGATAGAAAGTGTTAATTATTGAATCTTTGATGTAATTCAGGTATAAAAAATAAGATACGCAAACAGCCACACTTAATTTACTGATAAGAGACATATGCTATAATAATGTCTGTAAGTATAATATCATGTATGCACCTTCTATGATACCAAAACATGAAAAAGTTTGCAGTGTATTTATCAAATCCATCTTGTCAAGGTATCTTTTTTTTGGCAGAACCGGGGATTGAACTCAGGCTCTTGTGCTTCCCAGGGAAGCACTTATTCCACTGAGCCATCTCCCCAGCCCCCAAGGTATCTTAAAACTGTCTCATTGATATTTGTACTTCAATAAAATAAAAATTAAAAAAAAAAAAAAAAAAGAATTAGTATATGTTAAGTGGAAGTGAGACCTGAAGAGAAGAGAAAGGTTAGAAAAATGACCCCTTTTTATAAGAATGCAACTCAAGACAAAGGTTTTCATTTTTCCCAGTCTTTTGGGACCCTAGAAGAAGCTGGCCAAATTACACTGTTGCTGTAAAGTTGAGTGGACAAAAATAATAATTCTAAGAGTAGCTTATTATTTCTACTGTAATAGATGGAAGGAAACAGACATTTATGTAGCCTGCCAAATTTATATAACAAAAGGTGATGTCATAAGGGCCATTGTAGCTGGGGATATAGCTCAGTGTTATAAACACCTGCTTGGCAAGTTTTAAGTTCCCAAGTTCAATCCCTGGTACCAAAAAAGAAACAAAAACAGAAAGCCCAGTGTATAAAACCATTCAGAAGTATCTGACATCATAGGTTTCAAATGGAGATTTTCTAGGGATCCTGAGTAGTGAATTTTACTGTCACATAAATCATCTATGTTCTGATTTGTCTTTCACTGAAAATTACACTAAGCATCTGACTAATGAACGAGTTCCATTCTGGGAGAATATTTACACTTCATATTTGTTTATGAGTCACACAAAATAAGTCTTGTACTGCAACTTTGACACAAATGTAAATTGTAAATTATTAAAAACAAAATGTGAAGGCTGTTCTCATCTGTGAAAGTTTGCAACTTGAATGTTCATAGGTCAGGGATTTATCATATTTAAGTGGCTCCTGAATATCAGTTAACTTCTGATTTATTAATGGCAGTTTTTATTTATTTTAATTTTATTGCCCTTCTGACTTTATTTAGTGGTACCAAGGATTACACTCGACCTTGCACTTGCCAGGCACATGGTTATGCCTCTGAGCTATCTTTCCAGAGCAGTGCCAGCTTTTAGTTTGGCCTAAATTAGAGGTAGAATGCTGCACATTTATTAGTAAATATTCCTAGGACCAGTAAAATTTTTTCATATTTCATTGTCAAGTAAGATACTTGTTATTTATACAATAAAATTTATTAAGCTCATTAAGAAAGTACTCAGTGTTAAACCCAGGGCCTTCACTGAGCTACATCCTTAGCAACTTTTTTTTAAATTTTTGGATAGAGTGTTACTAATTATTAAATTGCCCAGGCTGAGCTCACACTTGATCTTCTCCTGCTAGTCCTCCAGAGTGTGGATTATAGGTATGCAATACCATGCCTAGAATGCAAAAATGTATTAAATGAACTATTTTAGGCTCATTTATTTCCATAGTAACAAATACTACATATTAAAAAATACTATTAAATGGTCTAAGGTATGTATTTGTCATTTTGTCTTTAAGGCTATAGCTGTTTGTATGGAACATGGCAGTTTTAAGGAAGCAGAAGAAGTTTTTGAAAGAGTATTTGGTGACCCATATTGTCATACGGTAATTGCTTAAATTTAAAACCATAGAATTTTAGAACTTTATGTGGAATGAGGAAAGCTGAAAGCAGATTGAAGGAGAAAAAGACTGCCTTTTCTAACCTAATACATCAAAAATATCTGAACATTAAATTAACATAAAATTCTTTGACATATTTTGTATTTCTTCTGTTTCAAATCTTTAAAATCTGATTTTTCTACATGTGGTATGTGTAAATGCACATTAACTAGGCCAAGGTTTGTTGTATGTGGCGAGTAGTATAATACGCATCACAGATGTAACAGAAACCATTATGACTTGGTTCGTTGTCAGTCCCTGTGTCATTTCCGCCCCCAACTTGAACCCTAGGAGACACGTATGCCCCAGAGCTACATCCCCAGCTCTTTTCTTGAATTTCTTTCTTTTTCTTTTTTTTTTTTTTGACATGTTATCCATTTTTTGTCAAATCTGTTGCTTTCTTGAATTTCTTATGTGATTATGTGTGTGTGTGTACATGCACAAAATGTTGAAAATACTGGTGTTACTGAAGTGAGTTAAGCATATTTAAAGGAAGAGAGGTTGGCTTTTATTATATATTTTTAAAGAAATGGGTATTGAACATGGGCATATCTCTGAAAAATCCTTGTTGTAGTGTGTATGTAGATGTGTTTTAATAACAGGAACGCATTAGTGTGAAGAACCCGTGGACCAGAAACAACCTACTAGTACCCTCCAGTCACTTGAGAAAGTAAAACCTTCTCAAGGGGAGCCAGTACCCTCACTAATACCACTGAAGATTAGTTTCACTTGTGTGAACTTTTTTTTAATGGAATCACATAACAGGTTTTTATTTAAGTTATTTCCAGTTTGAGGTATGTTGGGGTTTTTTGTTGTTGTTTTATTTTGGTTTGTTTTGTATTTTGGTTATTGGAAAATTTTTACAGTTGAAAGAAATCTTTGAAGGCTGGAGATACAGCTCATTGGTACAAGTGCCTGCCTGGCAAGTACAGGGTCCTGAGTTTGATTCCTGGTACCAAAAAAAAAATCATTGAATGTTAGTACAATGAATAGTCACCTACAGTTTTACTACTTTACTCTAGATTAAGCTCAGGGCCTTCACACTGCTATATCCTCTACCCCTTATCAATTTTCACTTTGACAGAGTTTTACTAAGTCATAGGTTGCCAAAGCTGGACTTGAACCTGGGGTCTTCCTGCCTCAGTGTCACAGAGTGCTGGAGTACAAGCATGTACTGCAGCACTCTGTTTAGTTGTATCATATTTATAATTTATCTTGTAGAATAAATTATGCATTTCTATTCAGTGTATACTTAGGACTAGAACTCATGGGACATAGCTAGCTGTACACATACTCAGCTGTGATACTCCTGCCTCATCTTATTGAGTACCTAGGATTACATGCATGCTGTGCTGTACCTGGCTTTATTATCTATTTTTTAACTAATTTCAATATTGACTTATTTCCTGGCTTCATTTATAGTCCTTAAGGAAGTACAGACATGACAATTATTCCCCATTTACCTCATAACAAAATGTGAGAATTTGCATCAAGGCAGTACAATATGCAGAAAATGACTTTGAATATAATAGGACTTAACTTTTAAAATCATTCACACATTCAGTTGTAGTTGATACTATTCAACAGTTTTCCTAAATAGTCATGGCAATTCACCAGTAGCATAGGAGTGTTTCAGTTGTACCATATACCTTATATGCAGATTGCAGTCATTCTGGTGAATATATAATTCTATCATGCTGAAATTTCTCTAGTGACTGGTCAGTTTGAGCACTTTTTGATATGCTAGTAAAGTTGAAATTCAGCTGTAGTAATCATGTAAGGCAGTACACACCTGTAATCCAGGTACTCCAGAGGCTTAGGCAAAAAGAGTTGTAAATTTTAGGCCAGTCTGGGCAACATAGGAGACCTGCCTCATAAAGGATTGGGAATTAGTTCAGTGCTGAATGCTTGCCACTGGGTTGAGTCTTCAGGATGAACAAGAGGAAGGTAAAAAAGAGAGAGAAAGCAAGAGGGAGGGAGAGAAAACATATCCAATAAACATTGAGATAAGAAAGGGTACCTGATCTCACTAATGCCCATGAGGGCAATACCAAATACAGTTATATATTAAAATATAACTTCCCATCCTTCAGACCAGCAACAATTAAAGTATCTTAGCACCACTGGCACAGAATGACAGTGGATATGCTGGCACACTATTCCACCATCTGAGAATGCAGGTGAACACTGGGCAGCTACAGGGACCTAGTGAGGGCATCAGCCTGTGGGCACCAGCACAGAATTATGGAGGTCCTGCTGAAGTGAAACCTACCTACTCAGAACGCAGACCAGAACCTGGTGAGTTCAGCCCAGACGTACCACCTATGCAGAAGCTTTGCTGAGCTTTGACTGTCCACCCCTGTACCAGTCACTGGAGCCTTGGTGAGTCCTCTGCCTCCTTGCTGTCATGAGAACCTTATTGACCCATGCTGCACCCCTCCCACCACTGCCAATTCTGGGTCATCATTGGGAGCTTTAAAAATGCCAACACAGAGGAGCAAAAGGCAATCTCAGACCTCTAACCCACTCAGAACAAGTCCAGGAAATAAGGACACAGAACTTGGAAGTTACACACCTCAAACTTCTGAAATGATAGCACCTGAATTAAATAAGCCCATACAGAAGAAACCAGATGGAAAAAGAAGTGACAATAGTCATGAAATAACTGCTTAGCACATCTAAAGAAGACATAGATAAACAAATAGAGGAAAATAGAGAAATGATGGAAATGTTGAATGAATGATATAGGGAATAATTAGAATGTGTGAAACAGGTTCATATTTCCAAGTGTTTGAAAGGACAATGATTCCTATGCGTCATGGCCAATTTTTTGACCCAATGAAAACTTCATTAGAGTAGACCTCTAGAAAATAAGGGTAGTAAGAAAAGGGAAGAGGCTGAGGCGATAGTAAGAAACCAAGTTTGATCACAGGTACCACATGTCATGCCAGCCCGAGAAACACAGGTGTGCTATGCTGGCCCCAAAACTGGGTGTGGTGGTGCACCCCTATAATCCCAGTGCTAAGGAGGCTGAGACAGGAGGATCATTTAGAGTCCAAACTGTGTAGTGAGACCCTGTATCAGCAACAATTAAAAAAAAAAGCGGGGGGGGGGGGGGAGGAGAGGGTAAACTGCAGATCTGTAAAGAAGTGGTAACCTTAAGAATGAGTGTCAGTATGAGGTGTGGTGGTTGTCCTGGTACCTGGTCCCACCACCTTAAGACCTCAGGCAGACACCATGCAGCTGGGGCTCTTGGTGATTCTGGCCCACTCCTACCACCTGCGCAGCTTTGCTGAACATAGGCCAATTGCTCCTACCAGTAGAGAGAGCCTTGGTGAGTGCTATCCTGCCCTTCCACTCCCACTGTAGCGGGAACCTTACTGATCCATGACCCACTGTTCACTCACCACTGCTGAGTCAAGTTGAGCATTAGGAACTTCAGAAATGCCAAAACAAAGAAGCAAAAGGAAATCTCAGCCCTCCACCCCACCCAAAACAATTCCACAAGACAAGGACATAGAAGAATGTGGAAAGTCACACCTGAAGTTTCTGAAATAATAGCCTTTAAAGTAAAGAAATAAGTCCATCAGGCTATAGAAAAAAGATCAGAAGTAATCTCAAGGGCCGGAGAGTTGGCTCAGTGGAATAAGCGCTTCGCTGGCAAGTGCAAGGGTCTGAGTTCAATCCCTCGTTCTAAAAGAAATAATCTCAAGACAGAAAAGAAATAGCAACGATTGTGAAAGAATTCCTGGGTTCTTTAGCCCACCTAAAGATACAGATTTTTAAAAATGGACAATAGAGGGGCCAGGGAGATGGCTCAGTGGAATAAGCGCTTCCCTGGCAAGCGCAAGGGCCTGAGTTCAATCCCTGGTTCTGCCAAAAACAAAAAAACAAAAAACCTGAAGAATGAATTTAGCTGGGCGTGGTGGCGCAGGCCTGTAATCCCAGCACTCGGGAGGCTGAGGCAGGAGGATTGTTGTGAGTTCAAGACCAGCCTGAGCTACAAAGTGGGCTTAAGGCCATCCTGAACTGCATAGTGAGACCCTGTCTCAAAAAGACCAAAAAAAAAAAAAAAATGGACAATAGAAAAATGAGGGCCAGCCAGATAGCTCAGCAGATTAAAGCACCTGCTTAGACACAGGCTGCGGGAGGTTCCATCCCTGGCATACTGTGCTGGATTCACCCTTGCGATGCGCTGAGACAGTGATTGAGACTGTGCATGGTGGCATGCATATGTAATCTCAGCACTTAGGAGGCTGAAAAACAGGAAAGATCACTACAAGTCCAGTCTTTATTATAAAGACCCAGTAGATCCTATACTAAATACATTTTTTAAAAAATGATGGAATCATTGAACAAAGGATACAAGAATTAAAATGCATGAAACGTTGAGACAGATAGGCAGGAAATCAAGAATTTCATTAAAGTTGGCAAAATTACATGAATGAATCTGAAGATAGACTTTCAGACCTTGAAGACAGGTATGACACCCGTACAGTTAATGAATGTGAAAGGAAAGAACTGTTATAACAAGGAACCAGGAAATGACAATTCAGCAGCTACAAGATGATATAAAGAAAAAGTGTTAAGACTAATTGATAGCAGTGAAGTAGCAGTAGTCAGCCCAAATGACAAAAAGTCTACAGTAGTAGCAGAAAATTTTTGCAAGCATGAGAAAAGAATCTGACATACAAATAAGGGAGGCATATAGAACTCCAAATAGCCATAAACTAAACAAATTACACCTAGACACATAATAATCAAGATCCCAGAAGTTTAAGCAAAAGAACAGAATGTTAAAAGCTATTAAGAAAAAGATTGCCTACAACATAAAGCCCATCTAAATCATGGCATGTTTCTCAACCCACACCATCAAAGCAAGAAGAGCTTGGAGTAAAGTATTTCATTCAGGTCCTGAAAGAAAATAACTTGCACCCCAAATTGATGTACCATGCAAAACTATCTCTCAGATTGAATGACTAGATAAGATTCATAACAACAACTGAAGAAATTCAGAACAACCAAATCAACCCTATAAAGAGAACTGAGAGATATTCTAGAAAAAACAACCACAAGTTGAACAGCAACAAAATGGAAGCACCAAGCAGAGCAAGCAATTAAAAAAGAGAGATTATGTAGAAAACCTATAGCATGAAAATAACATGCCAAAGATAAGCAAATACATATCATTTACAACTATCAATGTAAATAGCTTCAACTTCCCATTCGAAAGAAATACTGGTACATTAGATTAAGAAACAAAATCCAAAAATATTTGCTATACAAGAAACATGTATAACTCAAAATGAAATTCATAGAGAAAGATAAACTACAAAAGAAAGCTATAGACCAATCCTGCTGAATATAGACGCAAAAGTCCTCAACAAAATAAGAATGCAGCAAATCACCAGGAATGTTAATATATGATGGCCAACTGGGATTCATTCCAGGAATGCAGGGATGGTTCAATACATGAAAATCTGTAAATGTGATCTACCACATAATCATCTCAATAGATGTAGAAAAAGATTTTGGCAAAATCCATCACTCATTCATGATTAAAAGTAGTACAGAAAATCAAGAGGGGCCGAGGAGATGGCTCAGTGGAATAAGCACTTACCTGGTAAGTGCAAGGGTCTAAGTTCAATCCCTGGTTCTGAAAAAAGAAAAAAAAATCCAAATAGATGGTTTATATCTAAACCTGATAAAAGCCATCTGTGATAAAGCAATAATCAACATCCTCTTAAATGGGCAAAAACAAAGCCTTCACTTTAACATCAGGAACAAGATGGGATGTCCACTGTTGATACTCTTATTCAGTATGGTTCTGGAAACATTAGCTAAAGCAATTAGACGAGAGAGAGAAGGAATAAGGATTGGGAAAGAAATGAACAGTTGTTATTTGCAGATGACATCATACGCTACATAGAGGACTCTAAAAACTCCAAGAGACTTACAGATATAATCACCAAAATCAGCATTGTAGCAGAATACAAAGACAGCATTCAAAAATCAATAGAATTTCTGTACACAAACAACAAAAGTAATGAGGGAAATCATGCCTTTTACAACAATATCCAAAAAGTGAAATACTTAGGAATCAGTCTCACAATGGAAATAAAAGCTTTATACAGTGAAAATTACAGTACTCAGAAAAAGAGATCAAAAAGCATTTGAGAAAATGGAAAGATATTCTTTGCTCCTGGGTAGGAAGAACCAACATTGTATAAATGGTCACACTCAAAATTGTAATCCAAGTTTAAAACAATCCCAACTAAAATATATTTAGTATGCCTTACAGATTTAGAGAAACAATTCCTAAAATTCATCTGGAGCCTGAAGAGACCCAGAATTGCAAAAGAAATCCTGGGCAACAAAGGAAAGGCCGAAGACATCACAAGCCCTGACTTAAAATTAAATTACAAATCTACTGTGATAAAAATCAGCATGGTATTGGCAAAAAAACAACTGAGGATCAATAGAAGAGATTAGGAGATGCAGACACAGCTACAAACAAAACACGCAGCCACCTTAATCTTTCATAATGGGACCAAACTCATTCACTGAAAAAAGGATAGCCTGTTTTATAAATGATGCTGGAAAAACTGGTTTTCCACATGCAGAAGACTAAAATTAGATCCTTATCTATCACCATGCATTAAACTATAGTCAAAATGGATCAAAGACTTAAATGTTAAAACAGAAACAGTAAATCTTTGATCTGGAGAAAAAGGTATATATAAATCTTACGGACATAGGGACAAGTAGAGAGTTCTTCAACAGAAACCACTACATGGGAAAGACTTCAAAGAATCAACAACTGGGATTTCATCTTGAAAAGCATCTACATGTCGAACAAAATTAGCAAGAATGAAAAGACAACCCAGGAACTGGAATGGAACTATAGCCAATGTTCCTCTGACAGAGACCTTCTGTCTAGAACATGTAAAGAATTAAAAAAAAAAAAAAAAAAAAAAAAAAAAAAAAAAAAAAAAAAAAAAAAAAAAAAAAAAAAAAAAAAAAAAAAAAAAAAAAAAAAAAAAAAAAAAAAAAAAAAAAAAAAAAAAAAAAAAAAAAAAAAAGCAGGCCTCAAAAGCTCAAAAACCCAATACAAAAATGGGCATCTGAGATGACTATATACTTGTCAGAAGAGGAAATACAATTGGGAAATTAATATATTAAAAAATGTTCAACATCATTGGTATTTTGGGAAATGCAAATTAAAACAACACTGAGATTTCATCTCACCCTAGAAAGAATGACCATCAAGAACTTAACCAAGGCTGGCAAGATAGCTCAGCGGTCTAAAGCACCTCTCAGGGACTGCAGTTCGATCCCCAGCACCACATGCCATGCCGTCCCCTCCTCCCAGAGCGGGCTGAGCTGACCTCCCCTCTGCCCCCGCAAAAAAAGAATCTGATGTTTAGCGAGACACTGTAATAAATAAATGAATTTTAAAAAAAAAAAAATTTTTTTTAAATTGGGGAACGAACCCTCCTGCTGGTGGATGAATAGGCTGGTACAATGGAAATCAGTGTGGAGTTTTCTCAAAAAACTAGGATTGAAGGTCCCATTCAACCTATCTATTTCCCTTCTGGATATTTTTCCAAATTAACTGAAAACATAATATCACAGTGATATATGTGCACCCATGTTTATAGCAGTGCAGTTTGTCATAGGTAAATCTTTTTTTGGTGGAACTGGGGATTGAACTCAGGCCCTTGCTCTTGCCAGGGAAGCACTTATTCCATTGAGCCATCTCCCCGGCCCTGTCATAGGTAAATCTTGGAAACAACCCAAAATGCTGAGGAATGGATAAAAACATGTTATTTTTACATAATGGAGTATTTCTCAGCTATAAAAAAGGATAAATTTGAGACTTTAATGGTAAGTGGATGTAACTAGAAACCATACCTTGCAGTTAAACCAGACTAAAATATGCAGATATTGCATTGTCTTGCTAGTATAAGATCTTGAAAGAGTAAAAGGAACAATAAATACAGTGAAAAAGGAATGAGTCTGTTCAAAGGAAGGAATTACTGAGATGAGGACAGTAGAGGGAGAGCAGAGAAGATATATCTGTGTGTATGTGGGATGGTTTGGATAATTGTACTGTGGATTTCTGCTGATCTGTGGAAAGGAGCAGTTAATGCTTAATTATTTTTTCTTCATTATAACTTTTTCCCCCAATTTTTCGTACATGTATCTCCATTGATTTGAAGACACCACGATGGAATACAACAAATACTGTCAAAATTCATAGTGTTTAAGTGAAATTTTATCATTTCTAATGTATTATTTTGTATTTTAAGTATATTTAAAATTTTTTATTTTATTAAATCTATTTAGTACAGGGTCTCACTACACATAGTGAGAATCATAGTGATCCTCCTGTTTGCAGCCTCTCAAGCTCTGGGATTACAGGTGCATGCCACCACACCCAGTCCAACCCCTATCTCAGTGTGTCCTGTAGGCATGGCTGGCACAACACCGGGGATCAAACTCCAGTCTATGTATGTGTCTTAGCAAGTCCTTTAGTCCACTGAGCTATCTGGCTGGCCCTGAAAAACTGAATTTATTTATTTATTTGGCAGAACTGGGGCTTGAACTCAGGCCCTTGTGCTTGCCAGGGAAGTGCTTACTTTACTGAGCCATCTCCCTGGCCCCTTAAAAACTAAATTTAAAAAAAGTCTTAGAACACCATTCAAAAACTGAAGAAATAATTAGACTGCCGTAAGTTCAATTCCTATGGTGTAAATTTGGAGTATTTTTGGGGTTTTTTTTTGGGGGGGGTGTAGGGTTTTCTTTTACTGTGGTGTTAATTTGTAGATGAACTTTGAAGACTTTCAACAAAGTCTACAAACCATGTATTTTAGCCAGTTTCACTTTCAAAGATCCTCCTAATATGCCTGTCTTTGCTTTTTTATTACACATTTTTAAAACCATCGAGTCTGAAACACAAAATTAAAAACCCAGGTTTCATTCAAACAGTGGGTCTGGTGTCAAACCCACGCTTTATAAGTTGCATAATTTTTATGAAGCATAGTGGCACATGGCCTGTGACCCAGTTCTCTAGGAAACTAACCCAAGAGGGTCACAAGTTTGAGTCCACACTGGGCAACTTACTGATTTAGTAAGATCTTTTCTCAGAAGAAAAAAGGGCTGAAGATGTTGTTCAGTAGGAGGGTCCTAGATTCAATCCCTAACACTCCCGAGATGAATGATGAGGGAGAATATATGATATTCAGCATTGACTGAACTCTTCAAGAAAAACTTACACTGTATGTGAGAGGAGATACAGGAAATCATCTTAGAGCCATGCTAAACAGTACTATATATTTATATATACGTGCATTTGGAGTGCAAGTATAAAGGAAATTCTAAATTCAGCATAATGGTTAGAGGGAAGGAAAGGAAAGGGAAATGGAATACAGTTGGATTATTGTAGTAAACAGGGACTTTAAATATATGGATAATGTTTTGTTTTGTTTTATTTTTTAATTTTTATTGTTCTGTTTTCTTTTGTTTTGAGACAAGGTCTTGCTAGTAGTTCAGGTTGGCCTGGAGTCACTGTGTAGCCCAGGTTGGCCTCACAGTGACGGTGGTCCTCACAGGCAAGTGTTAACACACCTGCCAATAATGTTTTATTTATTCATTTATTTATTTTTAAAAAATAAATTTGGCACAGGGTCTCTCTGCATAGTTTGTAATGAACCTCCTGTTTTCAACCTCCCCAGTGCTAGTATTATAGGTGTGTGCCCTCACAACACACACAAAAAAGACTCAAACCAAACGGGTCTTGGTGGCCCGCTCAGTGTGCCTGGTGTTGAGGCCTTGCACAGCATGTGGTGCTGTGATCAGTTGGACTCTGGTCCCTGCGCTTGCCTAAGCAGGCTCTTAGTTCACTGAGCTATCTCACTGGCCCTTAATGTTGTATTTTTAAATTGAGCAATGGATAATCAGGTTTTTTTTTGTTTGTTTTGCGAACCAGATATTGAACTCAGGCCCTTGTGCTTGCCAGGGAAGCACTTAATCCACTGAGCCATCCCCCCAGTCCTGACAATCAGTATTTTGATTTGGTTTATAGTTTAGTTTGGTTTGAGTCATTTTTGTGTGTGTTGTTGCTGGAATTACTTAAACCCTCCTGCTTGCTGCACAAGTACTATATGCCACTAAGCTACATTGTAGCTAGCTCCATAGTACTGTTTTTATCTCTTGTATATCAAACATTCAGAAACTAATGGTCATAGGCGATGGAGGAACATAAAATATAAATTGGCTGGCCGTTTAAAACAGGAGTTTTATATTCTTAATTGTATCTGGGCTTATTATTAAGGTGATTGTTTTCAGTTAAATAATGACAACTTTTTATTTGAATTTTATTTGTATAATTTACACTAATTTGTTTCTCCTGTTTTCTTTAGACTATGGAAAGGAAATTGCTTATGATAATCTCTCAGAAAGATCCATATCACTCCTTTTTTCAACAGTTCAGCTACAATCTCATGATGGAGAAAGTTAAAAGTTACGTGAATTGTGTGCTAAGTGAAAAATCATCAGCTTTTCTAATGAAGGTATATTATTTCACGGAATCTGACATGGACATTAATAAAGAGAGAACATTTAAAATAAAAAATATCCAAAATTAATCAAGATTTTACATATTGGTTTTGTAGAAGAATATAGAATGTTAAAATTAGTAAACAAAGGGTCAGTAGGTGATCTGTGTAGTATTTTTGCTATCTTATTTTTTAACAGCCATGGGCTTCTCACATGATAGACTACCTTGAGTTATAGTCTTGTAATTTTTTTAGAATATGAGTTGGAGAAATTTCAGACTAAAAAGTTAAGAGGAAAATTTAGGATAAATTAAAAAATTGAAAATCAGTTTTTTAGTGTTAAATGAATTTTCTTTTGTCTTTTTGAGACAGGGTCTCACTATACAGTTCAGGCTGGCCTCAAGCTCACTTTGTAGCTCTGGCTGGTCTTGAACTCACAGCAATCCTCCTGCCTCAGCCTCCCGAGTGCTGGGATTACAGGCATGCGCCACCAAGTCTGGCCATGATACTCTTTATTGGCTGGTGAACAGATACTTTAGCTACGACTGTCTAATAAACAAAAGATTTAACTTAGTGATCTTCATTTTAACTGGCTTAATGCATTCTTTTCTCTCCCTCCTCTGGATACACCACTTCTTAAGGCAGCAGTAAAAGTAGTAGAAAGTGAGAAAACAAAAGTAATAACTTCCCAAGATAAACCTAATGGTGATGATGGAACAGAAACTGAAGCTACTTTGATTCAAGGAAAAAGGTTTGTAAACTCATTCTTTTTGTCTTATGAATGTTCTTTATGTAAAAATGCTAGTAAGCCACTTTTATTAAAGTATCTTTTTTTTTTTTTTTTTTTTTTTTTTTTTTTTTTTTTTTGTCTTTTTGAGACAGGGTCTCGCTATGCAGTTCAGGCTGGCCTTAAGCTCACTTTGTAGCTCAGGCTGGTCTCGAACTCTCTGTTTTAGCTTACTGATGACAAATATTTGGATATTTGGAGTTCTAAAAAAATTATTCATGACTTGTACAAATAAAATACAATAAGCAAAAACTAGGGAATGAAAAAAAACCTAGGGAATGAGAAAATGTAACCATTTAAATAACGTAAGGAATTTAATTTACTATTCTAAGCAAAGGTGGGCTTAGGAAACAAGATTCAAGTTGGAAACCTGAAAAATTCATGCCCTTTAGTTGTGCTCAGATCCCACATAGCTCTGTTATGATTTATTGTGTACTAGGATTATTCAATTATCTTCTCTAAGAGACTACTCCATCTTAGGTGGAGAACACATCACTTCTGGAGGAAAACAGGTTATGTATTGAGTGACAGTTCAGTCTAAAATTATGTTGTTAGGGATGGTTCAGTGGTCTAAAGTGTCTGCTTAGGTAAGCTTAGGCAGGTACCTGGAACTGTGGTTCAATCTCCCACACTCGGGGGGCTGAGTCAGCACCTCAAAAAAGAATTGAGTTTTTAAAGAGTGATATTGTGAATGTTCAGTTACAGCATTAATTATGCTCAACTTATGTTTTGAGAAGTTTGCTTTGTACCTATTAGAAGTATATCAGAGCAAAATTTAGCCATGTTGTAACCACACATTATTTCCAAAGATTTTTTTTTTATGATTTGAAATAAAACTTGACTGTAAAAAGTGCTATCCTGTTACAGTTTCTTTTGTGTATGCTTTCATAAATTTTTCTTAAGTCTTAGTGACACTGCAATAGCTAAATCCTCAGATATTGAGATGAAGTAAATTGACATTTTTTTCTCTGTCTTTAGACATAAATATGTTCTCATAATTGCATTGTGGATGTTATGATTAAAAATGTCTCAGGATCTTAAGTAGATAAGTCAAGGTCCTGATGTGTTGTAATTTCAAACTATAAAGTTCTGGGGTCCTAGGTTTCCCATTGTTCCTGTAAGGCCATTATCAGAAAGGCAAGTAGGAACTACTTCACCTTAAAGTAGATGTTTAGTAAACTCTTACTTTGTCATGGAAATAAGATGGTGGAACAGGTAGAGAATAAGGGTTTACTTAACATGTCTAGAGAAGAGAAGATCTGCATGAATAATTTACATAGAGCACTTGGAATGCTAAGTAGGACTGCAGGAGGGGGCAGCTAACTTACTGTGGAGGTGATTGCTGGAGAGTGGATTTGTTCTCTGGCTTGTTCAGGGAAACACTGAAATATTTCATAATAATCAGACTTGGTGCAAGAAAGGTTTGTGAGTGATGGACATCACGTGGAAGAATGTAGAAGGTAGTAATAACTCAACAGCATGATTCCCCGGTGGCTGGAATTTTTGTGGAAGCATGATTCTGAAGAGTTATTCCTTAGGAAGTGAGAACTATATTGGGGCCTAGCATGAGTGAAGCCCTGGCTTTGATTCTCAGCACTACAGAGGGTCAACTAACTATAAAGATCCATTTCTAGAGTGCTCTAATTTAGAAAAGATGGAAGATTAAGCCATTCTCTACTTGAGAAGGCTACAAAAGAAAGAAATACCATTCTAAGAAGAGAGAGAATCTAGTGAAGGGATTGAAAATGGCATTCTAGAAAGCACAATAAAAGAGAGAAAAGAGGAAAGACATTTTTAGGGATTTTTTTTTTTTTTTTTGTCTTTTTGAGACAGGGTCTCACTATGCAATTCAGGCTGGCCTTAAGCTCACTTTTTAGCTCAGGCTGGTTTCAAACTCACAACAATCCTCCTGCCTTAGCCTCCTGAGTGCTGGGATTACAGGCATGTGCCACCACACCTGGCATTTTTAGGGATTAAAGTATATAGATTGAAAATTTTTTCTTTCTTAATCTAATTTAAAAGCCAACAATCTTAATTTCTGACTAAGTAAGGTGCAAAAAAGAGATGAGAAAGAAAAGAAAGCCTGACAACAGAAAGCTTACAGGACTAAAGGTTAATGTGAGACAGTGGGCAAGGAGAACACCAAAGCAAAGAGGCCAGATCTGAAGACAAGGTGCCTGTTCTCCTATTTATTGCGCGTGTGTGCGTGTGTGCGTGCGTGCGTGCGTGTGTTGCGGAACTGGGGATTGAACTCATGCCCTTGCACTTGCCAAGGAAGCACTTATTCCACTGAGCCATCTCCCTGGCCCTGTGTGTGTTTTTTTAATGAGTCACAAGCTTTTGCATTTTATTTAGGTCTCATAAGAATATCTTCTTATCCAAGTTGGAACAAGGAAGCAGGCAGCAAGATCTTAATAAAGAAATCCTTCGAAGTGAGTACCCCTTACCGTAGTTTTAGAACTGGAAAGGTGCTATATTCTCAAAATGATGCAGTGGAAGACTTCACCATTGTAACACAAAAAATGCATGAGTTTAACACATACAAAACATACTCTTAAGAAACTCAAAGTGCCGAAGGAGTTAAATGCTAAAGTTTGAAGTGGTGTTTTGTTTATTTATTTATTTAGCGCTACAGAGCTGGGATTATAGGTGTGCACCACCACATGCAGTTTCAGTGGCCAGCACAGCATGCCTGGGGTTCCAGGGCCGCACTGCATGTGGTTCTGGGTATTGAACCTGGATTCTCACGCTTGGCAATCAGGCTCTTAGACCACTGAGCTATCTTCCCATCCCAGTAGTGTTTAATTTAGAAATCTTTTGCTGTTCTAGTAATACTGCTTTTCTGCCATTACTATATTCAGTAATTTCACATAGATAATTTTCTGAGACAACAATCAAATCTCATTATTCACCGTTTTATATTTCATAAAGATTCAGTGTTGATTTAGCAAGTACTGAATCATTACCCTTACAGAAAATGTAGTTAGATTCTTTTGAGCCTTTGATCACATCAGCTGATCAACACAGAATCTTTTTTTTACAGTGTGTTTCTAATTAAAGACACTTGGTTGTTGATTCATTAACTCTGAAATGCTGCCAGCAACACTGTGTAATGTATGCTTGAATGTAACTTCTGTGGCACATTTTCTGAAATTCAAAGTATACCAACCATAGCTGTGTGTCCACTAGGAACGCCAGACCACACTTGCGTGCTTGCCCATTTTTTTCCCCCCAGTACTGGAGATTGAGAGCCAACCCTTGTGTTTTTTTTGTTTAGGGACAATGTCATAGTCACCAAGTTACCCAGATTGGGCTCTATTTGCAGTCCATAGCTGTGCTCAAGTGGGAACAATTTTAAATGGCAAAATGATCAGCAAAAAGCACCAGAATGCCAAAAAAAAAAAGAAAGACACTTAACTACTGTAAGAGTTAATAAATAAGGAGACTGACCTCAGCTATGGATTGATGGTTCAAATTATATCCACTAATATATTTTTTTATTTTTATTTTTGGCCGAACCGGGTATCGAGCTCAGGCCCTTACGCTTGCCCGGAAGTGCTTATTCCACTGAGCCATCTCCCTGGCCCCAAATGGCTCTTAAAATGTCATGAATATTAACTTTGGGATTATGACAGATTTTAGGAAATATAAGTTCCTTCTTGGTATGTACTCATTTAGCATTTATTGAACCCACGTTATATACTACATACTGCTGATGCAGAGATTTTTAAACTAGCACCAAACCTAAAATAATTGATCAAAATAAACATGAGGTATAATTAATATAAGTATGTTCTCTGCTTTTGAGGTACAAAGTTGACACTAAACGTGTAATAAGTAGTCCTACAGTAATATTAGTGAACAACTTTATAACTCATGGCTGGTGAAGTAGACACATTCAGTAATTGTGAATACTGTGTAGCACTAAAAATTTCTATTTGTAGATATCAACACTTTTTTTTTTTTTGGCAGAAACAGGGATTGAACTCAGGCCCTTGTGCTTGCCAGGGAAACATTCATTCTACTGAGCCATCTCCCTGGCTCAACACTCATTTTAAAGAAAGATAAAGTGAAACATAGAATTATTTAATTTTGGTAGGTTCTAAAACTGGTTTTCTACCTCTGTTGCTACAAAATGGCTAGGAATTACAATTTCAAACTAGAATTATAAGTATATTCTTGGACTTTTAATGATACAATACAAACTTCAGGAAACCCTTAACACAGACTAGTAAACACAATCAGTAAGTAGATGAAAACCAAAACTCAAGGCACAGGCTGACAGTGCCTGGCTGTGGATTTTGTAGGGCCTTGTGAGTTTCAGCACATTCTTGACCTTTTCTCATTATGCATTTTGTTTTTCAAATACAGCATTTAAATAGTGTGCAAGTATCCTTTCTATCCTAAAACTTTTAATTCTTTTCCAAAACAAATTTCTTGTGTTCACCTTGGTTTTAGCAAAAATCTTCCAGAAATCCCCAGTTTTCTTGGTTATATTTAATATAGTCTAAGCTATAACATTATTCTAGTCATAATTCCTGTAAAAATATTTAAATTGATTTATTCTTCATGAATTCTTTGACTAAGAGTTTTTTATAGTTCATTTTTACTTTCTGTATTATATTTTATGCCTTGTAGTTATTGTCATTTGTTGAATTTTTATATCCACAACATCAATTTTTGTTGTTTAAAATGAGGTTAGTCTAAATAAAATGTTCTCTAGAAATATTCTTTTTTTTTTTTTTTTTTAATGTGGTTGGTACAGGCTGTCTGTACACAGCTTAGACTCATAATGATCTTCCTGCTCTCAGCCTCTCCCACACTGGGTTTACAGGCGTATGCCAGCATCCCCAGTCTCAGTGGCTGGCTCGGTACACCTAGGGGCAGTCCAGCACAGCATAGAAACACTTTTTTTATCACAACTTTGCAAACATTAATTTTGCATGCTACCCTGAACAATCTTGTCATCAACCTGATTTGTTTTATATATGAGTGTCTTTATAAACATTTTGGAAACAGGGTTTCACAAGTTCTCTGCCCTACCTTCAAATTTAGAATTCTCCATCCTCCAAGAATGCTGCGATTATGGGCGTGTGCCACTGTTGGATTGTGTTTTCTTCTTTCATGCCCAGATTTTCCAAAAATGTAGTTTTAATGCTGTAAATCACTCTTTATATTTATTTATTTGTTTTTATGAGCAGAATAGATTTATTGAGGGAAAGAGAGCTCCTGTCTGAGAGAGGGACAGGAGGGGGGCTCCCGAGTGAGTAGTTCCCCTGGAAGCTGTCTCTTCCAGGGACTTTTATAGAGGAAAACCATATGGTGAGATGGGTCTAAGGTGGCAAAGACATGGGAACTCACTTAGGTGGACAAGAGGTAGGACAAAACTATGGTCAACCAATGAAATTACACACACCATTGCTCAGGTAAAATTGATTAAAACTATATAAAAGATAAAACAAAAACAATTGCAAGCAATTTTAACAGTACTCTGAAACAAAACTATGTGGCAAAGCATGAACAATTATGAGCAATGGGCAAAGACATTAACATTTGAAACATAAAAATTTGTTACCTGAACAAGTCTCAATTCAGAATTTATGAAAGAAAAGCAAACTCATACCTCCATCCAATGATCTCGGTGGAACTCTCCAAAATGATACAGGGAGAAAAACTGATCTCTGTTGGGTGACCTCCAAACGATATAGGGAACATCCAAATGACATAGGGAAAAATGATCTCTAGACCTGACCTGTACGAGTTCGTGTTCTCTAAAACTGAAGAATGAATTTTAGAAACGAACAGAAGTTATGAGCAGAATAGATTTATTGAGGGAAAGAAAGCTCCTGTCCAAGAGAGGGACAGGAGGGGTGCCCCGAGTGGTGCCCCCTTTATTCTTTTAAATACTATTACTTGTGTTGGGTTATTAATACATTTTAATTCTTTTTACTTCCCTTTCCTTTATTTCCTCCATATCCCCTCTATCACTAGTTTCCCTTTCCATTTTCAGAGAATCCTTACTTTGTATGATCTGTATAGTATTTTATGTTGTTCTTTATACCTTAGGTTTAATATTTAAAAGGAAAAACATACAATCCTTGTGCTTGTGTGTCTGATTTATTTCACTTAACAGTGGTCTCAGGCTACATCTCATTGCCTACACATGGCTCAAATTTATCCTTTATGGCTGAGAGTACTCCATTGTGTATATATACATCACATACTTGTCTTCATCTGTTTATGAGCATATAAGCCACTTGGAAGATCTAGTTATTAAGTGTTCTGCTACGAACATGTATCACTGAAATATGATGTGTCTAACTCTTTCAAGAAGATGTGTAGAAGAAAATAGCTGAGTCCAGTGGAATTTCTGTTTTTGTTTTTTTTTGGCAGAACCAGGGTTTGAACTCGGGCCCTTGTACTTGCCAGGGAATCACTCATTCTGCTGAGCTAT
Organism: Ctenomys sociabilis; assembly: GCA_004027165.1. Lineage (NCBI taxonomy): Eukaryota > Metazoa > Chordata > Mammalia > Rodentia > Ctenomyidae > Ctenomys > Ctenomys sociabilis. The sequence goes on along the minus strand of PVKA01003765.1, from coordinate 44,517 downwards.
CTCCCCGGCCCTGTTTTACATTTTTTGAGGAATCTCCATACTGATTTCCATAATGATTGTACTAATAGAAACCCAACACACACACCCCACACATTATTGTTTATTGTTACCTTTTTTTTTTTTTGATAGCCATCCTTCCTTGAATAAAGTAGAATCTCAGTGTTTTAACCATCTACCAGTGCAGTTATTTAAATACAATATGACAAAAAGTTACATAGGTAGTTTTGTTAATTTTATAAGGTAATATAACAGGAAAAACATTTCAAATTTAATAATTTTTCTGTATATTTTTAAAAATATCGAATACAAAATGAAACATTACAATCTGAACAGCAGTAGCTAGTCGCTTTCAAAATTCTTTTTGCATTATCTTTCTTTGAATAGCACACTTTATATTGTCATGTTTACTTTTCCTTTTTTCCTTTGGGTAGTGTAATTTCAAGAATATGTCAATGATAGATGTCCTGGGTGACATCCCACTAACTGTATGGAAATATGGTTGACATGACACCTGCCCAAGTGATGCCAAGTGTAAACTATTAAGTGGTTAATATTCATTTTTCTTTTTCTTTTTTTTTTTTTGGTGGTATCACGGATCAAATGCAGAACCTTGTGCTTGTCAGACAAGCACTCCACTGAGCTGTCTCCCCAGCCTCATTATGCATTTTTCTAAAGACCACCGATTATGAATTTCTTTATATTTATTTAAAAGATTTTTTTTTTAGAAGTGTATATTCATTTTAGTTGCTTTTTTTTTTTCATTTTATGTATTTGGGGGCCAGAGATTTGGCTCAGTGGAATAAGCGCTTCCCTGGCAAGCACAAGGGCCTCAGTTCAATCCCCAGTTCCACTGGGGGAAAAAAAAGAATGAGTTGCAGTAAAATCCATTTATAGGTTTGATAAAGCAAAGTATTACTAAACATTTGCCATATTTCATAAGAAAGGAGACAAAGTAATATATTGCGTAATTTATGTATTTGGTACAGGGTGTCAGTAATAGCTAACAGAATCTTATTTTTCCATTTTGTAGGTTGTTAGTTCACTGTTGGTTTTTTTCATGTATTGTGTAAAAGCTTCTTAAGTGTATCTGATCCCATTTGTTGTTTGTTTCTTGGTATCTTGTGCAATTAGGATGATGTTCAGAAAGACCTTGCTTGCAATTATGTCTTCAAGAGTTTTGATTTTACTTTCCAGAAGAACTCAGGCCCTTGTTTTAATATTTAAAATTTTGATCCATTTTGATTTTAGTTTAGTACATGGTGAAAGTTATAGGCATAAGCTGGAATCTAATGCATGTGTATAGCCATAGCACCAGTTGTTAAAAGACTGTCTTTTCCCCAGTATTTTTGGCCCCTTTGTCAAAGATCAGGTACCTGAATGTGCCTGAAATTGTTTATGTTCTCTATTCTGTTACATTGATCCATGTCTGGTTGAGGTTTTGGAGGCACAGGAGGCTGGCCAATCCAGTGCTGTTTTTATTTCTGTAGCTTTGTAGTGTAACTTGCAATCCAGGATTGTGATGTCTCCTTCTTCCTTCCTCTTGTTGCCTAGTATTGCCTCTACTATTACTATTCCAGGTCTCTTCTGGTGTCATAGGAATTTTAAGATTGTTTTTACTAGCTGTGACAAATGCTTTTGATATTTTGATTGGGGTAATATTAAACCTGTGCATCCATTATGACAATTTAATTGTAAATTCTGCCAATCCAGAAATGGGGTATCTTTCCATTTTCTGATGTACTCTTAGCTCAGTTTGTAGAGTTTTCAGTCCATAGTCTGCTGGCTCAAATGCATCGTGGCATGGTAGAGGAGCATCACAGAGGAGAAACAGTAAATGGCAGGCAGAAAGCAGTAAGCACTACTTTTGCTTTTTATTCCATCCAGACTACAAGCCTATTGGGACCACCCACACTCAGGTGGTCTTCCCTCTTCAGGAATTCTCTCTACCCCCAGAACTATGCTGAACCAATCAGTGGATTAATCCAGTATCACATCTGTGATGCAGTCACTTCCCAAAAGCCCCACCTATAAGTACATGAGGCTCTCAGGGGGCATCTAGATCGAAACTGGAATACTTTTCTTTCTTTCTCTTGCCAATACTCTGGGAGGCTGAAGCAGGAACATGAATTTGAGTCCAGTCAAGCAACCTAGTGACTTAGACCCTAGTGAGGCCCTTATCTTTTCTTATGACTTAAGAATCTCATCTGTCTTGGGTGCTATTGATGAATACTTGGAAAAGAATGCACATTAGAAGTTATTGTTGAATGGAATATTTTAAAGTATCAAGGCAAGTTTGTTAGTCCTGTTTAGATGATCTTCATCTTGTTTCCTGTCTGCTTATATTATCAGTTACTAAAAGAAAACTGTGTATATAGTTCCCTTTTTTGTCTTCTAGCACTTGTTAAATAGCCATTTCAATATTAAAATCTGTTCATTGAGTGTAGAGTCATCTGTAATCCCAGCACTTGGAGTCTGAGGCAGAAGGATCTACTTTGCGGCCAGTCTGGGCTACATAGTGAGTTTAAGGTTACCCTGAACTGCATAGTGAGACCCCTATCTCATTCATAAATAAATAAATAAAATAAATAAATAAAATCTGTATTAATAGCTGCTATGGTTCCCATTTTCTTGACTGGAGCTTAGCCTAGCAAATACATGTATCAAATTTCCATCTATATTCAAGTTCCTGAGCTACAACCCCAGCTTCATATTGTTTCAGTTAGTGTAGTTTTGTAATAACTCAGTTTGTGGTAGCATAGTCCTAATGTTCTTCAGAAATATCTTGCTACGCTTAGTCTTTCGGTGTTCCCTACAGTCAGGCAACAAAACAATAGTAGGAGATCATGAGCAGTGAACCTGCTAACACTCCATAGGTTCCAAAGGTAAATGATAAGAGAGTGAAAGTCATAACATAACATGGCCTTAATGCAGTTGTGCTGATATCTCATGGAAATGCAGTGGGCTGAGGTAGATCAAGGAAGCAAGTTTTATTTTACCTGAGGAATTTAGGGCTAAGGGCTTAGCACATTGTAATAAGCTGCAAAAACACTAACAAATAGCGAGTCACTCTCTCCAGGAGAGAGCAGTCCCACAGTGGTTACCCTGTGACTTTCTTGACTTACTCTCCTAGCTATGGACTGCATAATGTCAGCAAATGAAAAAGCCTTGTACAGTAAGCAAGAATTACAGGAATGATTAGGGCCCAGAGCAGGCTACCTCTCCCAATACAAACAGTTTTAGGACTATCTAGTTAAGTTACACCAAAAGCTCTTGAAGTTTTTATTTGAAGCTGCATTACAACAATAGATCACTTTGGTATGAACTGACAATTATGTCTTCCTGCTCAAAGTATATTTCTTTAAAATTTTTGTATATATATATTGCCTTTTGTGTGTTGGTCTTCTAGCCAGCCTGTGTTATTTGTAGATTTTTTTCAAACAATGTGACTTACTAATTTTTGTAACATTACAGTTATTACCCCTCCACAATGTCTGTCTCCCTTAGGCCTTCACACTTCCCAAGCAAGTTTTTCTGAGTTGCTTGCCCTTTACCTTGGTGTTCCCCAGAGAAGTCTGCAGCACTAGTCTATTGCAGCCCTTTAGTATTATGCTCTGAGTCCCTCATAGCAACCAAGACAATTTTGAAAGACAGCATTTAGAGAATTAGCAAATATCTAACGCAGATAACTCCAATTTAAACTACACGAAAATAAAATAAATAAGGGGAGGGGCACACAGATCTCTAGTCCACCTGGAATTCCAACAAAATGTGAAGACTTAAAGAGCCAGTTTTTCTTACACCAATACTGACCACAAGCAGGTCACCAAAGCTGACTGTTGACAGGACGAACAGTTGCTCCTTTATCCCAACAAGCCTATATCTGTCAACATCTTAGCAACGTAGGCCCATGATAGTGTTTGAGAACACAAACGTTGAAAGTCCATGCAAGTCAGAAACTGATGAAACAAGTTAATTACATTAAAAGGCAAGGACTATCCCCATACAAGGGGTTCACAATCTGACCCTGTAAAATGTCAAACATTGTGAACAGCTCAAAATATGAAAAACAGAACATTTCAAACACAACATGATTACTAAAGACTTTTAAGTCAAGTTATCGCAAAAACCAGGAAGTGATTTTATAGCACAAAATGGTCCATAATGCCAAAAAAATCTTTCCACAGTAAAATAGTATCTGTTGGAAGCATGAAACTGATAAAGTACAGGCCATTGGGAGTGGTAAAGCTTTAACTTCTATTTTCTTCCAAGTCAATTAGCTATTCGCATTCTCATGGCATAGGAAGAGGTGGTAGCTTTCTACAGGAGTACATCCTGGGTTGATCTTGGTGATGTTCCAGGTTAGGGCAATGCCCATGGGTCTTAGCACCCACGTCACTTTTAGATCCAGCTTCTGGGGAGGGAAGGTGTTCCCAATTTTGTAAACCAGTTCAGGCAATGGTTGTGATGGTTCTGGGAGAAGTGGCAGATGCTCAAAGGAATTCAAATCCTTGGTTGCATCTTCTGCCACTAGAATTATTTCTTTTGAGTTTAAAGCTGGTTTGGAAAGTGACTCCAAGGTGAATGCTGGACTTTCTGTGTTGCACTTGGACAGGTCTTCTTTTGTCAAGTCAATAACAAAATCACCTTCCTTCTGTGGAGCTGTAACTTCATTTATATTATTAGGTGACTTGTGGGAATTTATTGATGTAATTGTTGGATTTGATAAACTGGAGTTGTCAAATTAAGACTTTCCACAGAAATCAACATAACATCATCAGTGTTACTTTCAGAAACAAACTCTACACCATCCGACAACAAACTAATTTTTTTCACTTGCTTTTTCTGAAGGGCTGGAAGGTTCACAGTTCATAGGAGTCATTCATTCATTTTAGCTATTAACTGACTCTTCATTCTTATCCAAAGTCATGGATATTGGGTCTCTGAATTCCCAATCTTAAAGTGGAGATTACTGGATAATGTGTTTGATTCCAAATATTTCTTCTGAAATACTAAAGACTGCTTTAACATGTCTTTGAAGCCTTGCTACTTTTGAAAAAGTTCACCAGCTACTGCTTCATATTTGTTCCTGCACTGTTCCCAATGCTTTCTTTCAATTCTTTCACTTTTTATCAAGTAGTTTGAAATGTTTACTACAGATCTCCTGTCGAATCAAATGTCTGACCTGTTGCAGCACTGCTGTTTGCTTTTCCAGAGCTATACACAAATATTTTCTTTCTTTTTTTTTTTTTTTTTTTTTTTTTTTTGCAGAACCAGGGATTGAACTCAGACCCTTGCACTTGCCAGGGAACCTCTTATTCCACTGAACCATCTCCCCGGCCCCCAATATTTTCATTAATTTGCTCTGATGTTTTCATGTGCTTAATATTTTCTTTATACATCTTTTGATTATGGCTGTTATTATCCTCAGTGTTAAGTAAGCACTGCCACTTTGAGTCTGTATTTTCACGATCTGAAGTGCTGGAGTGTTGGGTTCTACTGGGTTCTTTAGTTTTCAAAGTGTTAGGAGCACAGTTGCTGGAACTAACTACATTCATCAAGTTAGGCATTTTTGTAGCTGGTACACAAGAGTTTGAACTTAAAATGTCATTTTGTCTGTTATCGTGATTCTGAATTGGAGTTTGCTTCTAAATTGGAAGATATCTTGTTGATTCTGTTATCATCCAAGGGATTCTGAACTACATCAGTCAAAATAATGGGTGAATGACAGATTTTAGATTAGAGCTTCGCACATTTTGAAACAAGGATGATGTTACATTTGCCTTACATTCAAAATGAGTTTCAGAAGTACTCCATTTCTTTTTTACTTCTTGTCTACAGAATTGGCTGGGAGAATCTATTGTTTTTTCTTGGCTTCTTTTTTTTTTTTTTTTTTTTTTTTTTTTTTTTTTTTTTTTTTTTTTTTTTTTTTTTTTTTTTTTTTTTTTTTTTTTTTTTTTTTTTTTGTCTTTTTGAGACAGGGTCTCACTGCAGTTCAGGCTGGCTTTAAGCTCACTTTATAGCTCAGGCTGGTCTCGAACTCACAACAATCCTCCTGCCTCAGCCTCCTGAGTGCAGGGATTACAGGCATGCACCACCACGCCTGGCTTTTCTTGGCTCTTGAAAGAACATATAACTGGTTCACCAGTATGTTCAAATCTTGTTTCTGAATCAGCAACTTTTTCTGTAGGTTTTATTAATTTCTGAGGGAATCCTACACTTTTTAGTAAAAGTGCAGAATTTATCAGAGTCCAATGAAGAATCAGCACTTTCAGGATGTCTTCATTCTCTATTACAACTTCAGTACTTGAATTCTTTTTTCTTTTTTTTTTTTTAATTTATTTTATTTATTACAGTGTGTCACTACACATCACGGACTTTTTTTTTGCAGGGAGGGGGTCAGCTCATCCCGCCCTGGGAGAGGGGCTGGCACGGCATGTGGTGCTGGGGATCAAAGCGCGGTCCCTGAGAGCTTGCCTAAGCTTGCCAAAGCAGGTGCTTTAGACCACTGAGCTATCTTGCCAGCCCAGTACTTGAATTCTGATTATCATTGGAACATTATTCTCAACTGTTGTTTTCAGAACTTCAATAGTCTTTGACTTATTCAGGATCTCTGCTTGCTTCCGGCAATTTGTAAGCATTGTTTTTTTGGCTTCTAATATCTTCTGCTTACTTCTATCTGGACTTGCCATCTTTTAAATCCCAGAGGAAGCTGGTCCAGTGGCGGGTGCCGCAATCTCCGCAAGCTGCAAGCAGAGTGCAGAAAGAGTTGTAGATTCTTTTAAGTTCTCTATGCATTTACTGTCTTTTCATAATTAAAATTCTATTTATCTGCTATCTATACACATTTTTTGGCTTACCAAATTAACTGTGAAGAAGAACAGAACAAAGAGCTGGGCATGGTGTGGTGTGCACCTGTAATCTCAGTATTCAAGAGGCTGAGGCAGGAAGATTGCCATGAGTTTGAGGCCAGTCTGGGCTACATAGTGAGCTCAAGGCCAGCCTGAACTATATAGTGAAACCCTGTCTCTTAAAAAAAAAAAGAAAAGGTGGGGGGCAAGGAGCAAGGGAAAGGTTATGCTTCCTGTTTTACATCATGTGCCTCTACACATCACTAGAAGAAAACTTAAATACTGTGTGTTTTTCTATGCTCGTGGTCAAGGAGCAGGGAGATCACTGGGAATTGAACCCAGGGCCTTCACACTTAGCTGTGCCTCAGGCTCTTTTATATTTTGAAGTCTTGGTAAATTGCCCAAGCTGAGCTCCAACTTTTCCATCTTCCAGACTCAGCCTCCCGAGAGTGCCAAGTTCATAGGTATGCTTCAGAATGTCAGGGATATAAGTTTCTTACATAAGTTTCTTATATAAAAGACATAAAAAGAATCAGTATGCAGAGTATTTCCCCTCATTTTTAACAACTGTGATACTCATGCTGCTTCCAGATTTGAAGGAAAAATATTAGATTCGGAGTTCTTTTTCTTAGGGTAACTAAAAATAATTAGGAACTTAAAACTGTTATAATCTTCAAAACATAATTCCTCATTTTCATTTAATGTGAAACAGCTGTTGATGATAGTATTTTTAATTTTAGGTAGAAGAAAGAAAAACAGAAGAGATACTAATAGACCAGTTTCAACAAATCAACCAGTAACTCATGAAAAACAGCGAGTTAGGAAAAAACAGGTATTTTTTTAATTATATTTGCATGGTGCTCATTAACATTACTTAAAACTGTTCATTACATATAAGGTAAGGTGGAGGTAACATCTACTTGTTTTGTTTGTGACAGGGTCTCATTGTATAGTCTAAGGTGACATTGAACTTGCTATATAGTTCAGAATAAACTTGAACTCTATGTCATGTCCTTTTGCCTCAGCCTTTGAGTGCTAAGATTATAGGTGTGTGCCAACATTCTCAGCCTTTTCCTTTGGCTTTTGTATCCTTTAATGAGAAGCAGTGTCACGAGACTTTGTAGGATCAGAGGTGAAGTCAGTCAGTAATAGACAAGCATAGGAGTATGTCAGTTTATATCTCGAGACTGAGTAGTCAGCAATTTGTAGGCAGCATAGTTAGTGACAGGAGAGTCACAAATAAGCAGTAGCAAAAGCGGGGTATAGAAGCTACCATTTCTTGGGTTTGAGTCTCAATGCACAATTTCCATAAGGGATATAGTTATGTTCATTACCAGTTTTTATGGTACTAAGCCGTAAGATAGTTTTCATATTCAGCTTCTTCAGGGCTTCTTGAATTTTTATTATTATTATTATTTTTTGGAACCAGGGATTGAACCAGGCCCTTGCACTTGCCAGGGAAGCACTTATTCCACTGAGCCATCTCCCTGGCCCTTCTTGAATTTTTCTGGCACTGCATCAAATACTGACTTTTTTTTTATATATATTTATTTATTTGTTTGTTTGTTTATTTTGCTGGAAGCGGGTATTGAACTCAGGCCCTTGCACTTGCCAGGGAAGCGCTTATTCCACTGAGCCATCTCCCCCGCCCCCTGACTTTTTATTTAATTGTAAGAAAATACCCATAATGTTTACTATCTTACTTTTGTAAGGTTATAGTTCAGTGGCATTAAATACATACTATTTTGTGACCATCTCTATCCACAAAATGAACTAACCAACTTGCATTGGTTTTGTTTTTTTTTTTTTTTAAAGGTGCTAGGAATTGAATCCATGGCCTTGCATGTTAGGCAAGTGCTCTACTGCTGAGCTACATTTTAGCCAGAGGCTAACAACACTGTATAGCCAAGACTGGCTTCGAACTCAGTGTTCCTTGCCCAGTCTCCCAAGTGCTGAGATTATGGAGCTGCTTTAAAAATAAAAAATAATAATGATAATAGTGCTGGATGATAAGCTATGGTTTTTTAAAAATGTGAAAGTCTGATGGGGCATTTCTTATAATGTAGGTATAGTAGATAATCAGTCATGTGGTCAAATCTCAAGAGTTGGTCACCTATCGCAAATGCCAAAGGAATGTAGTTTTACTATGTGTGTATTGTATTTTTAATTGCAGTTACTTGCTCCTAATATAAAACACATGTCTTAAATTTGTGCTAGTTGAAGTTTTGAAAATCCATTTTGGAGAACTTGAGTTTTATATCCTTGGGTATCTTTGTGTGTATGTCCCCCAACACAAGCAGAACAGGATTTTCAGAGGTCATTAAAGAAGTACTAACCATTTCTAATTCTATTTAGAATTACAAAGGAATACTAAGAATTATATAAAAGGATAAAGAGGAAGTATGAAGTTGAGTGTGGTGAACTGGTAGTCACAAACTCAGTGGCTAAGGCAGAAAATTGGCAAGTATGAGCCCAGCCTGGGTAACTCAAAACCTGTCTAAAATAAAAAAAGGAGTGAAAGATGTAGGTTAGTGTAGAAGTGCTGTGTTCAATGTCTAGAGCTGGAGATTGGGAGATAGATAGGCAAGCAATCTGAGCATAAAGCTCAACAGATTGGGTATCACTTTCTAGATTCAGCCTTGAGCAGTTGCGCCTATGTAAAATGAATGATAATTACCGTTAGAAAGTTACATGATAAAGATGTCTTATAAAACCTAATAACTATGTTGAGAAATTCTTCCAACTTTAAGAAATTATTTTGAGGGCCAGGGAGATGGCTCAGTAGAATAAGCACTTCCCTAGCAAGCACAAGGGTAAGTTGTATTACATGTATTCTTTTTAAAGAAATATTTATGAGAGTAACTGTTCTATTTTTTATCAAAAGCCATGGCTTTGGGAAGAAGACAAGAACTTGAAATCTGGTGTGAGGAAATACGGAGAAGGAAATTGGACTAAAATCCTGTTACGTTACAAATTCAACAACCGAACAAGTGTTATGTTGAAAGACAGATGGAGGACCATGAAGAAACTAAAACTGATTTGCTCAGACAGTGAAGACTGAATATGCTTTTCAGCATTTGATAAGAGGACAGTTAAATATTTTGTTTACTATATTATATTTGCAATTTGCTGGTCATTGCGGTATGTTAAAACTAGTTCATTTTATTTTTACTTGTCAGTTTAAATAATGGAGATGTGTATGCTGTAAAATTATATGCTATCAGAGTTCAAGAATCTGTTTGATGAAATGTAAATACATTGAGCCCTATCCAAATCCAATCCCCAAATTCTGTCCCAATAAAAAATTTAAAACATAATAGAGGGAAAAAATTAGTTTTAGCCTCAGCCTTATTCGATACAACAAAAAATAATTTTCTAAATAATTGAATAGTAATAGTCCTTTGAGATGAGATGATTTATGGCCTTAATTTCTAAAGAATTTGTTAAAAGAATAATAAATAATACAAAGTAATATGTATGAGTTTTGATATCCTTAAGTTTTTCTTTCAGTTTTATGTCAAGGAAAAAACTTGGGAGACAGTAATGATTGTAGGACAGAATTTTTACTATTAGCAAAGAATACATTTATGTTTCATTTAGGAACCTTTCCATATATATTTGTTTTGGGATTTTGTTGTTTTTTGTTTGTTTGTCTTTTTTGGTGGTACCAGGGATTGAACTCAGGACCTTGTGCTTGCTAGGCAAGCGCTTATTGTACTGAACTATCTCCCAGGTCCCATATTTAAGTATTAAAACTTTAGTAAAGATGGATTTCAGTAAAGCTTTTTCTATAACTTGATAATGGATTCTCTGTAATATGTTGAGCTAACAAATCAATATTGGGTGTAAATTTCTATAAATTAGGCTTAATTTTGTATTACCTATGCCCATCTTGATATTTATAAGTAATACAAGGTCAGACATAAATTTACTAAACAAGTTTGAGTTTTCACCAGCAATTTATTCTTTGAAAGTTTTAATCAGATACTAACAGAATTACATTAAATTTTGAGACACACACACACACACACACACACACATATATATATATATATATATATATATATATATATATATTTCTTTTTTTTTTTTGCTGGCTCAGCCCACCCTGAGTGCAGGGCTCTCACAGCATGTGGTGACAGGGATTGAACTGCCATCCCCTGTGCCCCTGTGCCTGCCCAAGCTTGCCCAAGCTCATTAGCCCCATGAGCTTTATATATTTTATTTGGCAAGTGTTTGAACACTTTGAAATATTGAAGTATTTGTATTAAAAAAATTATATAATCTCTTCCATTTCTGTTTTATACATTCTTTTCCCATTGTTCCTGAATTTTTGTTGTCTTGTGTATACATATATATATATTAAGCAAAAACATGAATAATTATGCTTCCTGACTCAGACTATCCTGTTACACTGTGAAATACTGTCAGTGTTGAGCCACGGCATCTATGATTGTTGCCAAGTAGGCAGGCATATGAGCCAAAATAGACTTGTAAGTCCAGCTCCTCATTCTGAGGTTTGTACTGTTATCTCTAGAACTGAGATGCCATTGATTTTAAGATGTCCCGTTATGTCATGCACAGCTTAAAAAGAAAAATCACAAGCCAGCTAATGGTGGTGTGCATTTCCTGCACTTGGAAGGCCAAAGCAAGAAGACTGCATGTTCAAGACTAGCCTAAAAAAGCCAAAAATGAAGAAAAAAGAAAAATCACAATGATGCAATAATATGGTGTTTTTTTTATTACAAATGTACTTATTAAAAGCTATTTTAGGTTTTTAAAAATGTAACATCTTTCCATCTAACTTGCATATTTCAAAAGAAAAGTGTAATAGGGCAGATGAGATAGCTCAGTAGAGTAAGTACCTGCCTGGCAAGCACAAGGTCTGGAATTCAATCCCTGTATCAAAAAAAAAAAGAAGAAAGAAAAGTATAACAATAGATATTCATAAGATCTTTATCTCTACTTTGAATTACTTTTTCTCATATTTTTTGTTGAGATAGTAGTAGATTTGCATGGAGTTGTAATAGATAACCTTTATACACTTGGCTCAGCTTCCTTCAGTGTTAATATTTTGTACAGTACAGTGTATCAATAGGAAATTAAAGCTGATACGGTCCATCCACTTTATGCAGGTTTCCCCAGCTTTATAATCCATGTGTGCTTAGTTCTAAACAGATTTACTAATGATGATCATCTGTCCACTACCAGAAGCAAGCTCCAACAGCTCCACTACTAGGAGGATCCCTCTGACTACTTTTCGTAGGTCATAGATTCACTTCCCTCCTGCATCCATCCCCAGCTCTTGCCAACCACTAACTTACCCTTTATTTCTAAAGTTCTGTTACAATGATACCTTGGTTGTTAAAATTCCAAGATCGAATTTTATATTACTTGAAAGTTTAAAAAAAAAGCTTTGGTATTCGTAACTTTGCAGAATAGTAGAACCAAAAATCTGACCTAAAGAACCTGTGTAGACCAAGAGTGAGTCATGGTCACATCTCACTGCAGACACTGGTGACGCTGTACTGTTCTTGCCCAGACAACATGGAGAGCTTGTGTTAGTGTGTGAAAACATTCATTATTGTGTGTTTTTTCTTTTTGCACTTTGTGTAAAATATCATAAAGAAAATGAATGATACCAGCAGTAAAGCTAAGAAGAAAATTTAACCACAATACGGTTAAAGAAGGAAATCGTTGCAAAATTTGTTAAAGTTGCTGAAGATACAGCTCAGCTACAGAAGCACCTGCTTGGCAAGCATAAGGTCCTGAGTTCAATTCCTAGTACCAAAAAAAAAAATTTGTTAAAGTCTTGAAAAAATTAATTCATTAGTTAATTTTAACGTTGGGGCCTCAAAACCAATTACGTGGTACCTTAGTCCATGACCACTTCTCTTTGCAAACAGTTTGGTTCACAGATAGAAGTATTTGGCTTTTTCTTCTTTTTGGTGAATCACGCACCAGTGACAAATGTGACCTTTTCCACAGTCATGGAATGCATGAACTTCATAAAACAAGATACCACTCTATTTTGTTTTCCATTATATCTTACAGGAAAACTATGTGTAGTTGTTGAACTTTTCAGTTTTTAAACATAAATTTGGATTAAACTGTGTTTGACATTCACTGTATTTAAAAATGTCACATAGCACATGTTATCACCAAAAATAGCAGCCCAGGAGCTTCACAGATCTCCCATGAAACAACTTTTAATAAGAAAAAAACTACTCAAAATAACTTTTTAGGGCTGGTCAGATAGCTCAGCAGACTAAAGTGCCTGCTTAAGCAGATGCAGAGACTGAGGCTTGATCCCTGGCACCACAAGCCATGCTGGTTCCACCCCCAAGGTGTGCTAAGATTGAGACTGGGCGTGGTGGTGCATACCTGTAATGCCGGCACTTGGGAGGCAGAAAACAGGAAGATCACTACACATGCAATCTACAGTGAGACCCTGTAGATCCTGTACTAAATACATTTAAAAAATAATAACTTTTTGGAACTCTGGTAATAAAAATTGTGACTAGGTGAGTGCTTAGTGAAGAAACTACTAAATTATAGTAAAAGAGTTTTGGGGTTTTACTTACCTACAACCCTTTATTTCTAGCTTTGCACCTACTAGGGCAACAGCCTGTGTTCCTGGTGCAGCTTAGTGGTGCCAAGGACTGCAGTGCAGACCTTGCCTTCGCAGAAACGCATCTTACACATTTTGATCCAGTTGTTCACTGAGGTTCAGGTCAGAGGTTTGCCATTGTTTTACCCTCTAGGTTGGACCAGCTTAATACAGGAGTATTAAAAGCATTGGAAGTTAGGCTACCTGTAGTTACCTGAGGGCAATGATAGTGGTTGGGGCAAACAGATTAAAGAGCCTGGAGGAATTTGGGCTATGATATATCTCTTGGAGCGGGGAAAGCCATGCACAGCCTAGGACTGGAACCGTTTTTACCAGCAGCCCAAGAGGGCTTGAGACCTGTGCCTCTGATTGCTCTGTAGGAGCCAAAGGCCAAGGGAGAGTTACAGGGTGCACCAAGTATTAGAGTTCCCATGCCAAGACAATGTGCAAAGTGTGGGTGTGCATCTGTTTTGTGCATTTGGTTTGTGACTCGAGTAAATTAAATGAAATGCTAAGTATTATTTTCTGTCAGCATGCTTGTACAATCCAAATTGAGTATAGCTCAATTTGCTTATTTGCATTTCTGTATTGTAATTCATTATGTCTGAATTTGTTACACTGTTGTACATTTGTGTCATGGAAATAAAGACCATCAAAAATGAGAACAGACTATTTCAAGCTTGCTATGGTTGCCAAAATGTCAGGCATGAACACTAGTGTTTGGTAGGCAGGGGTGTACATTAATACAACTTTACAGTGTGGAAGGAAAAAAAAAATGGCAACTTAAGGCCTGTTCTGTTTGCAATCTGTTGCCATGCAAAACTGGAGCTCTACCAAAAAGCAGACGAGATATCTTCTGTACTTGTCTGAGGAACACATTTGGTCCTGAGTTGGAAATCACACAAACACTGGAGTATTGCAACTGTTGACAAAACTCTGACCATTCTGAGTGGATTCCTTCAGGGTCTGTGGTTTGACTTGGTTGTGGGTCAGAGTTCTGTTGCCATATACTCTGTCCATTGTCTGTATTCAGTTTCAAGTTGTTCCGTTTTTGGTTGCTAAGCTTTTATATTTCACAAAAGGTGTGTTAGGGATAATTAACACTAAAAGTATAAAAATGTAGGTATGAATATTTTAATCTCTAGAGAAATATATATATTCTAGTAGATATTAACATACTAAAAATTAGGGGTCAGAGAGATGGCTCAGTGGAATAAGTGCTTCCCTGACAAGCGCAAGGGCCTGAGTTCAATCCCTGGTTCCACCAAAAAATAAAATAATAAAATAAAATGCTAAAAATTACTTGAATAGTCCAGAAGCAAGCACAAAGGAGAAAAGTGGAAGCAAAGGAAGGGAAATTAAAACCCCAAATACACATCTAAATCCAGCCCCATCAATAATTATATTAAGTGCTAATTATCTAAACCTGGAGGATGGGGAGTTGAAAGCAACATTTTCCATAAAGGGCCAGAGAGCAAATGTTTTAAGGTTTGTGAGCTAAATGGTCTGTGTAGTGTGTATGTTAATATTAGTACATAAGTAACCTGTATAAGCATGAAGTCCTGAGTTCAATTCCCAGTACCCCAAAAAGTTGTAAGTACTATAACCTGTGTGCCTGTGGTCCAGTAGAACTATGGAAAAAGTAGGCTACATTCAGTATACAGGCTGTAGTTTGCTGCCCCTTACTGTCGAATTCTAGATTTTGTTTTCTTCCTTTAAAATTTGTTGGACTTTGATCTGGCTAGAAGTTAATCCAAATCTGAGAACGACATTTGGTTGGTACATTTTGTTTTCCAGGTTTGGAATATTCATCTATGTTTATACTGAAGACAGAAGTCAGAGCCTTCTAAGCACACTTTACCACTGAGCTGTAACCCCAACCCAAGACAATTTGTAAGCCAAATTAATAGGTTCCATTTCTAACACAGGCCTAGTAAAGTGAACTTAGGCTGCAGATGCACAAGATAAGTGACCAGTACCAATCTCGTAGACCTTGTGCAGTGCTCCCACAGTTCTGCCTGAGGTAAGTGGGCTGAAGGAAGGGTTGGGGTTGAATTCTGGGTGAATATTTCCTTCAGTCTGTTGCTGTCCTTTGTTTCCATTTCATTTTGACCTTGTGCTGGTAGTTCTGTTTCCTACTGAAGAGAGGGTCAGTAAAGGAACCATAGACCCTGCACATTCCTCTGAGGTTAAAATTCCTGGGTCTTAGCACAGCCTGCTGCTGGTGGTGAGAGTGGCCAGAGCTTGCAGGCGTGTTGTGGAATAGTGGCAGCTGCAGCAAACCTCATTGGTGCAGCTCCCTGCTGCATAATAACACTGTGGGCATCAGTGGTATTACCTTAATAGCTACTAGTCAGGAAAAGCAAGCACCAGTCTGTTGACAATTGATACATAAAGTGCTTGTTTTCACCCACTTGCCACCACCCCTACCCCTGTATACACATGTTCACATATCAGAATACTTTAAATCATTTAAGTACGTCCTTAGCTGCATGTGGTGACGCACGCCTATAATCTCAGCACTCAGGAGGCTGAGGCAGGAAAGTTGGTTGGTTGCAAGTTTAAGACCACACTGGGCTACAGTGAGCTCAAGGCAAGCCTAAACTGCATGGCAAGACTTACTCAAAAAGACCCAAAATAAAGTTCATCCCTGTGTTGACAGAGCAAAAATACATAACTTGACATATGGTATATGTGATCTACAACTCTCAGTAGAGAGTTCTGTTTTTTACAGGCGATAAAGAGATAATTAGCTTTCCCGTTACACTTGGCTTTTAAGGAGCACATATCAGTCCTAGACTTTATAAATTTTTTCATAGTTTTGCACTGTATGGATTCTGTTATTTCTTGTAAAACCCTGATGAATAGACAGCAGAGTGTATTAATTGTGGGTCACAGATGAGGAATCAAACTTCAGTTATTTGGACTTGTCCCAAATTGCACTGCCAAGTGACAGAACCTTTGAGTTGTTGATATTTCACAATGAAAGCACTTCATTATTTGGGCAGGATTCTCCTCATCTTTTTTCCCATACATTTTAATGTCCTCCTTATTAAAAAAAAAAAAAAAAAACAAACAAACAGGACTGTCTACTAAATGGAACTCTGCAGCTGCAGTGGATTGTAGAATCTGTGCAGTTTCCTCAGAATGCTCCTGTAATTGGTGTGTGTTCTTCAGGAGTGTTTCCTTAGCTGAGATGCCTTTTCTTCTCTGGTGAGTCATCTGGCAGCTAATCCCAAACCTTCCCACTACCACTATGAAATGGTGAAAACAGCTATGACAGCTTTGATGTGCACAGTAACTCATAGGAATCTGTGATGAGTAATCTGCAGAAAAATTATGTGTGTGTTACAAATCTGGAACTTGGATAGGAGGTAGGTTACACATGTATAAAGTGCTTCTTAAATCCCAGGAGAGTCAATTGTGGCGTGGTGTGTCCCTCAGTCATGTCCCTTGGGCCCGCTGCAGCCCTTTACACAGACAGGTAGCCGGGCTTAATAGGCACACCTGAGATCCCAGCAGTCAGGAGGCTGCACAGGAACATCACAGCGAGTTTCAGGGCCAGCCTAGGCTATATAGTGAGTTCAAGTCAGCCTGAACTACATACTGACACCCTGCCTGAAGGAAAAAAAAAAAGTATACAGACTGGTGTTATATGAAAGAACACTTCTGCTTTTCCCAGCTATATTTTTCAGAGGTCAGCTGTCTCAGGAGCTCTGGCTTTCAGATGTTCTGATCATCCTCATCTCTGTTCTAAATAACATGCTTACTCCATGGTGACTTAACCTTCGTTGAAACCGGTATTGCAGCTTTCGGATAGGAGGGTAAGTGGTGTAACCCTTCATAGGCCCTCTTCCTCTTCCAAGGTTCCTCTTAACTTGTTACATTTCATTCTTTTTTCATTTACTTAAACTTTTCTCTGTTCTCTTTTTTGTGGTAGGGGGAGGGATTTCTTTTTTGTTTTTTGAGACAGTCACTATGTAGTGCAAGCTGGCCTTGAACTCAGAGATCTTGCTACCATAGTCTCCCAAGTGCAAGGATTACTGGTGTGCACCACCACACCCAGTTTAAGCTCTTTCTCATGCTATCAGTTTTAGACTTCTTGGCTTTTCTTGCAGGGTAATGAGTGAGGGCTTCTGCTGTCCCAACCACTGCCCAGCCCTCCTCATTACTTTTATTCATGACCAAGGGCTTGGTTGGTCTGCTGTAGGTTTCATATCACTCAGTTGATGGGTTCGATTGGCTCGGTTGGTGGGTTGGTGGGGTTTTAGCTGGCCTTGAACTTACTGTGTAGCCCAAGTTAGCCTCAAATTCGGAGCAATCTTCCTGCCTCAGCTTCCCAGATGCTGGGGTGGAGGGGTTGACTTTAAAAAACAGAAGCCAACAAACTTGTATTATATTTATTTAGTATATTATTCCCATTAAATCCTGAAAGTAAGGTTAGATTAACATAGAATGCATTCTTGCCAGGTGTGGTGGTGCAGGCCTGTGATCCAGCCCTCCAGAGTCCTGGCTACATTGTAAGTCATCTCAAAACAACAACAAAAGTTTCCTTTAATCACAGATATAAACTCAGGTGTCAAGGTGCACTGTACACCCTCCGTCTTTCCTCCTGTCCACTCTTCCTCAGTAACCAAAATTATGCCATATTTTGTTTTTCATATTGTGTCATTTTATCTATTTTTATATTTTTATTTGTAGTTTTTTCTGAAACTTCTATTTTTATGAAATCAGTATATATTCATAATTGCAAAACCAAAGTTCTACATGACTCAGCATGGAAAGCACGTCTCTTTCGCCAGCCTTCTGTAGGGCCTGCTCAATCTTTTTAATTCTATTCTCAGGTTTATTGTTTCTCTGATATTAGTAATGAATGCAGGACCTTTGCACTGAGCTACATCCCCACCCCTTTTTCTTTGTTCCATTTGGAGATAGGGTCTCACTAAGTCACTTAAGCTGCCCAGACTGGGCTTGAATTTGGGATCCTCTGCCTCAGCCTCCAGAGTGTTGTGTTACATTTGTTCGGCACCTTGAAAACACGTTCATGCTTCTGTTCGTTACTTTTCAGTTTGCAATATTATATTACACCCGTCTCACTGTGTACAATCAAGTGCTTGGTCTCTCACGTGCTTCCTCAGAACATCCCATGCACACCCATTCCTCCCAACTATGTGCTCCTTTCTGTCTTCCAGCGTGTTTTTCAGTGGGGGGCTAAATGAGTAGTCAGTGTTTTCATCATCACACTGTGACTCTAGTCTTACAATTCTGTGAGCTCTATAGTTTCTGTATGCCTGTCACTTATTAATCTTCAAATTCTCTGACTAAACTGAAGATCTTTGAACAAGTTGAATTATGTCAGTCATTTTACTGATGTGCCATTTTCTTAGTGCCATCTCTTCTGCTTTATATCACAGGAGATCAAAGCCAGGGCTTTGAGCAAAGCCTGGGCCCCGCTCCTGGGTCCTCCCCTCTGGCTGCTCCTGGATCGCCTGGCTGTTTTCCAGGTCACATCATGCTTTCCCTGTTCCCTGTGGATCCCAGTCCTTTCTCCCAGCATATGTCCTACTTTCTGTTTCTGGCCTCTGCGGCCTGCCTTACATTTTTGTTATCTAAGCATTTCTTCTTCCTAAACCCTCCCCAAGAAGATCTGTAGAGTGCAAACAACATTTTGTGTCTTAGACTCTTGAAAATATCTTTATTGTATTTTAACATATAGTTAGTACTTCTACTGGGCATAGGACCTTAGGTTAGAAAATACTTTTTAATTTCAAGGGCATTGCTTTGTTCTAGTTTCAGGTGTTTCTTTGATCTGACACCATTCTAATTAGTGATCCTTTACATGTAACTTCCTTTTTTCCCCTGGAATAGTTTAGATTCCTCTCTGTATCTGATGACCTGGAATTTCATGGTGTGTGATTTTTTTTTTTTTTTTTTTTTTTTTTTTTTTTTTTTTTTTTTTTTTTTTTTTTTTTTTTTTTTTTTTTTTTTTTTTTTTTTTTTTTTTTTTTTTTTTTTTTTTTTTTTTTTTTTTTTTTTTTTTTTTTTTTTTTTTTTTTTTTTTTTTTTTTTTTTTTTTTTTTTTTTTT